>JAODPA010044179.1:0-11843 GCA_025585075.1 Nepenthes mirabilis | reverse complement strand
TTATTATTTATTATTTTTGCTATACTTTTAACGGGATCAAAATACATTAGCATAAAACGTGCTTTTTCAACCACCATTACAAAACTGAAGATAAAGTTTAAAATAATCCGCAGGCATACTTTATTTTACAGGATAAAGCGACAATTATATGCCGTGCAGTCACAAAGAGTCGAATAAAGGTCCCCGACAAACGTGTCAGGTGTTGGATTTGTAAATTTTCAATAAGCTTTTCATAGAACGAAAACTCTGTGCTTCGCCGGAGTATTCCTCACGGACTGAGACTGCTTTTTTTCTGTCAAAAAACAGAAGAGATGGACCGAGTCGGAGAAGCAAGAAGGCCTCATGCAGTGTGTGTGCCGTTCCCGTCTCAAGGCCATGTTAACCCCTTCATGCAGTTAGCAAAGCTGCTTCACTCCAGAGGCTTCCACATAACCTTCGTCAATACCGAATTTAATCACAACCGACTGATAAAAAACAAAGGGCCAGATGCAGTTAGGGGCCTACCCGGTTTCAGATTTGAGACCATCCCCGATGGATTGCTGCCGTCGGATCGGGATGCGACCCAACATCTCCTCTGCTTTGTGATTCAACCCAAAAGAACTGTTTTGGTCCATTTAAGGATCTTCTGATAAAGCTGAATTCATCCAGTGAAGTGCCCTCAGTGACGTGTGTGATATTTGATGGAGTAATGACTTTCGGGATGAAAGCGGCTCAAGAGCTTAGGATTCCCAATGTTCAGTTATGGACTGCCTCTGCTTGTAGCTTTATCGGGTTCTTGCACTTCAGGGAGCTTCTCAAGAGAGGGATTCTTCCTTTCAAAGGTTCGTATTTATACCTTTCTTACATACCTTTCTACCGGTGAAAGCGAATTACTAAAACATATTGTGTAGAACTTCAGAGGTTCGATTTAATTGCAGATGAGAAATCCCTTGCTGATGGCAGCCTTGATTCATCAATTAATTGGATTCCGGGTATGAAAAACGTCCGATTTAAAGACCTACCAAACTACGTCAAATTCAATGTCATGGACCAAAACATCATGATCGACTTCATGGCAGAAGAGGCCGAAAGATGGCTAAACTCCTCGTCAATCATCTTCAACACCTTTGACGCGTTAGAGCAAGAAGTCCTTAATGACATCCGCTCTAGATTCCCGGGCAACGTTTATCAATTCGGTCCTCTCACTTCACTAATCAAACAAATCCCCGATACCCATTTCAAGTCCTCGAGCTCAAGCCTTTGGAAGGAAGACTCAAAATGCCTAGAATGGCTTGACAGCAGAGAGCCCTCTTCAGTTATTTATGTGAATTATGGAAGCATCACAGTAATGAATTCCCATCACATTGAGGAGTTTGCTTGGGGCCTAGCAAACAGCAAGCACCCATTTTTATGGATCATTAGGCCGGATATTTTGATGGGCAACTCGGTAAATTTGGAAGATGAGTTTCTAGAGGGGACCAAGGATAGAGGGTTGATGGTTAGCTAGTGCCCACAGGAGAAGGTTATCTCCCACCCTTCCGTGGGTGCTTTCCTAACGCATTACGGGTGGAACTCTATGCTAGAGGCGGTGACTGCAGGCGTTCCCATCATTGGTTGGCCCTTTGTTGCAGATCAGTTCCCAAACTGTCGATATGCATGCACAGAGTGGGGGATAGGGATGGAAGTTGGTCATGATGTGAGGCGGGAGGACATCGAAGGGCTCATCAAGGAAGTGATGGAAGGAACGCAAGGAAAGCAGATGAGAGGTAGGGCACGTGAGTGGAAGAAGAAGGCCGAGGAGGCTACTAGTCACGGTGGATCATCTCATCACGACTTCGAAAGGTTTATAAGCGAAACTTCTCACCTTGGAGGGTAAGTCAGAACAATTTAAAGAATTAAATTCTAATAAAAGTTAAAGATAATTTTTTTTATTAGAGACATTTGTATAATTGGCATATTCCGTAACCATATATATTATTGTATCGATGTCGGGTTATTGGTTGTCGAGATACTGTGTCAACATTTATCCGTTGCTGTCCATTCCGACTTCTAGGGATATCGCGCCTGCCATGTGTTCTCCAATCGCTCGAGCCCATCCGAAGTCTCGCGCCCTCCGTGCGTTCGTTACCCGCTCGACCCTAAAATTCAGAATGGTCCCCGCTCGCTGTGCGCCGACCCTACACTCGAGCCCAAAATTCAGAATGGTCCCCGCTCGCTGTGCATCACCCCGCGCTCGAGCACACATAGGGTTTCTCTGGAAACCCTCCGTGCGCCCATCCTGCGCTCGAGCTGTGCTCGAGCGCCAATGCAACGGGCATGTTTTTGAATGTGTTATTTGAGCCCTCTATAAATACTTGACTTATATTTTTGGAACCCTAGGACTCTTCACAGACCAAGTTCGTCTCCACTTGAGAAGAATCTCATTCATACTCCATTAGTCTTGCTTCTTTTGAGAAAACTAAAAGCTACAACTTTGTGCTTCATATTCTAACTAGTTTTCTCTACGTTTTCTCTTTACATTTTAAACACCTCCATCCTTCTACCTTCGTTAGAGACGTCGGTGAGTTGAAGAAGGAGATTCGATCGTGTTCGGCAATTCAAGTGGCTAGAGAGGAAAGATTGACATGAAGATCGGAAGGTGTCCGGTTCCGTTACCACGGGTAAATCCAAGGAGTTCCTTAGTAGGGATCACAAGACGGGGGTAAGTCAGCTAGGTTAGCGCGTCATTACCACCCGGTCTGTAAGTTGATTTTCATAGTACATTGCTTCCCTGGCCGTTGAAGCCCGGAAGGTTTTTCTCGATTACCGTAGATATTGAGTTTTCCCTTCGTCACCAAAAATCGTATCTTTTTATTATTACTTATACTCATTTATATTTTGCATATTTGTTCTTATCAATAGTATCTAGAAATAAATATTCTTTACGCGTATTGAATATTTAATTTTTATTACTTCCGCTATTTTTATCGGGGTCGAAACTTAATTGTACAATTTAGGACAAAAAATCCTTTTTCATTTTTAATAATATTTTAAATTTTTTTTTATAAATAACTCGACATACTTTAAATAAGTCATCCAAGCTTAGTTTCAAAATTAGTGGAGGAAAATAGAAATTAGGGGTTAACATTAACGATTGTTTTATCCATAATAGGAGAATACCGAGAAGGCGGGAAGGAAAAAAGCTGCATGCTCGTGGTAGTGGCGGCAATCAACAGTTCTAATGGGGGTTGTGTACATCATTATCATCTCCTTAAACTGAACTCGAGGATATAGTGTTGCAACATGCAGTTTTTCAAATTTTTATTTGTTTTTCAAAATGACGTTCGCTAATGATTTTTTGAGAAAATGGTAAAGATGTTAAGTATATATTACTCTACAGGTGATAATAGGTCTAGAGTTGATACTTTCAAACTTTTATGGATTTGGAACAGGAATGGGCAGTGATGATGGCAAGTCGATGGACCCATCAAAGGAGTATAAATAAAAAAATGCTAACAATAGGACTGATTTTGATATATTTAGGGAGATTAATTTGATTACTCAACATGGTCTAGAATTTCGATCATTAAGTTTATCATAACTTTTTTGTTAGAAAATTTTCTTTTTATAAGTACACCATAATTAGACCACTTTCACAAAATTCACCTTGTCAACAATGTAGGTAAGCCGACTCCTTGTATTTGGTTGTAGTGTCCTCTAGGTGATAGCAAATTTGCTCATGGATATCTCAGATGTTGGAAGCTAGTTCCTCGACATCTATACTAATGCATCCGCCCACAAGAAATGATGTTCAATTGAGGATGTGGGTTGGGTTACTCTTGTATTTATCTCGAAAAGGGATGTTTGAATAAATTAGTTTTAGGATGAAATGTAAGTGAATTTGGCTTAGGAATGATAACATCCCAACTTTGTGGATGGTCATCAGATAGGCTATGAAGTAAATTGTAGAGAGAACTATTTGCAACTTCTATTCGTCTATCTATTTGCAGAAAACAAGAATTAAAAAATTGTAATTTGTTCCCATAATGTTCACCAAAAAAAGACCAATAAAGCAAGTGTCTCAATCGAATGTTATGGTTTGGGGTGTGTCATGTGGCCCTACAATCTCTTGGAAAAAGAGTTGAACAACATGGAAAGCATCCATAGTCTTTTTGTACAAAATAAAGTGGGCCATCTTAATGAAATGGTCTGTAAGTGTGCAGAAGACCATTGACGAAGTCTATGCTAATGTTATCCCACAGCTTACTCGAAATAGGGAGAGGTTTATAAAATTCGTGATTCAATTGTTTGCCCTTAACATGTTGGCAAGTGACATTCTATTTCATGAATTGCTCAACATCACGCTTAAATTTTGGCCAAAAATATTTTTCTTCTATCAAAGTGAATATTTTTGTCTCACCCGAAGTGTCCACTAAGGCCATCAATGTGAAACTTAGAAATAATTTGAAGTCATAAAGGTCCATCGGATATACATAATTGATTTTCTCATAACAAAAATCCATCCATTAGGTAAAGTGGGTCTTTGGAGCCATGCAAGTAATGCTCAAAATTTTCTAAGAAATATAAATCTGCATGATAACTTTCAGGAAAAAAATTAAAATCGGCTACTTCATTAAAAAAAGAAAAAGTTTGAAAGAGATAAACCTTTCAGCTTAGGACATTGACCACTGTGTTTCTAATTTGTGCTTGAGCATGTATATGTATTCTAGCAGAAGGAAACCCACTTGGCATACTAAGAATTCAATTTCTTTAAACGTATAAGAAATGGATTGGAAAATAAGATAAACTCTCAGTATATTAGGTAACATCTTTAGAACCAAAGAGTTTGGACTATCGCGTAGAATTTGACATCATAAGTTAAGTAAGGCTTATTGGACTCATTCAACTTCTTGCTAAAAAAAGAGATAAGCCAGTCTTGTTGGCTTAGGATTGTGCTAATGCTAATGTGAGAAGCATCACATTCTATCATGAATACTTCCATGAAATCAAGAAAGGCTAACACAGGGGCCTCGGTCAACTTTTGTTTTACCAAGGCGAAGCTCTCCTTGGCCAATTGGTTTGATGAGAACTGTTTGTTCTTCATACAATCAGTAATGAGAGAGTTAAAATTTTGAATAAATTATGAGTAGAATGTGGGCAAGCTGTGGAAACTACTTTCCAATATTTTTTCCAAACTTGATTTAATATCATTATATCACCAAATTATAATTTATAAACCTAATATGTTCAAGGTAGTCTTTAAGACCAATCAATGGCATTATGAGTTTAAAGTTATATCTTTTGGTCTCACTAATACTCTTACCACTTTTTAAACCTTGATAAATCATGTGATTCAACCTAAGAAAATTCATACTAGTCTTCTTTGATGACATTCTTGTATTTAGCCCATCCTTGGAAAATCAAATTAAACACTTTTGTGTTCCTCACATTAAAACAATATTCTCTTTATGCCAAGAAAAACAAGTACTCTTTTGACCAAAATAGGGTTGAATACTTGGGCCATATCATATCTAGAGAAGGAATATCAACAGATCCCAACAAAGATTAAAGCCATGAGTTCTTAGCCAATTCCTACTAATATCAAAGTATTAAGAGGATTTTTTGAATTAATAGAATATTATAGAAAGTTTATGAGTAATTATAGGGTCAAGTTGGCATTAACCAATTTATTGAAGAAAATATATTCTTGTGGAATGAAGTAGTAGAGAAAGCATTCTAGAAATTGAAGATAGTTATAACTCAGCCCCCCATATTAATTTTACCAAATTTTAATGTACCTTTTGTGATTAAAATAGATGGCTTAACCAAGGGTATGGGAGCTATACTGATGCAACAAAATTATCCTATAGCTTATATTAGCAAAGCTTTTGGAGTGAAGAACACGGGTTTGACAATCTATAAAAAAAAAAATTCTGGCAACATCGTTGGCAATTTCTAAATGGAAACACTGCTTATTAGATCACCAATTTATCAAAAAGACAAATCATGAAAGTTTCCAATATTTATTTGAGTAGAAAGCAACTTCAATTTTTCAATAGAGAAGCTTATCCAAGCAATTAGGTCTAAACCACATAATTTGTACAAAAAAATAGAGAGAATGTGGTGGCAAATGCCTTGTCAAGAAGAATAGAAGATCATAAGGCCAACAGTGAAACTATATTAGTATTGACACCTACCTAGAAGGTCGAAATAACACGTAGCTATAAGAATGTGTTAATAACATTTTATATTAACATATTTTGTAACTGAATATAATAGACATTTTAAAGTATTATTAAGCATCATAAAGATTAGAGCCTGATACATGCTAAATGCACGCAAATGTGTCAACTCCTAATATCCAAACTTACAAATATGTGTGCATATTTTATCCAAAATGTTCACACCTGATATATATCTGACCTACGTATATGAATATTTTGTCCAGAATGCCACGTTTGATGTGCATCCAAGCTGCACATTTGCATCTTTTGCCCAAATGCTCATGCCTAATGTACACTTAAAATACACACGAGTATCGTTTGAATATAATATCGGTGGTTGATATGTGCCTAAGAGGTGCACGAGTGTTAGGACATGGACCTCTTATTAGAGTTTTTGTACCTGAAGTGTGTCTATTCAATGCACGTGTGTTGGGGTGCTATTTTGTATACAACTGCATATTTTTTATTTAATTTTTAACTTTTTAAATAAATACCTCCATTTCAAATGTGAGGTTTCATATTAAGAATATAATAATTAGAAGGTAATTAAATTAATATAGGTGAATTGTTGTCAAAAGGTACGGAAGGAATCGAATTGAAAAGCTCAAAGAGTAGGAATTGGTAAATCGTGAACGAAAATTATAAGCCGTAAAATATTAATTCGTACATAAGATTTTGGATTTTAAATTATGATAATCATGACTTATTAAGGTTATATAATCAAAATTACGGTCCAAAGATGTGAAAGATTGGGTTAGAATGGTCAAAACGGATTCCAATCGGCAAAAATACGAAGTGGACTTGCTACAGGCTTACTGCGGGCCTGACCCGCGCCCTCCATGGGCTCGAGCCCACAAAGAGTACAGAATCTAGATTTGTCTATACTCGCCGCGCGCTCGAGCCGGCCTGAGCAGTAAGGCTGCGCTCGCCACGTGCTCGTTGTACGCTCGAGCACCAGCCCTTTTTAAAGACGCCTGCTGCTTTGCGATTTTCATTTCCCACATTCCAAAACTTTCTAGAGAGAGATAGGGCGCTGATTCTAGAGAGAGGAAGGAGGAGATTGAGCCCGTGGAATCCGAATCCATCCGAGAGCTAGTTATAAAAGTGGTAATACGCGTCGAGGCAAGTGTTCTCATACTCACTATTTACTCTCTTGTGATTTTTATTCGTTCTCCATCGAGTATTATTATTCTAATACACACCTAAAATGTGAAAAACGCATAGCCCATGATTTATATTCAATAAATATGTAGCTTTTTGTCTAATTTGCTATCCAAATTGATCGATTTGGTATCGCCAAACCCTAACCCCACGTCAAATTCGGGATTCCCATTTTTCCCCTTGTATTATGTTAACTTTCCCTCAAAATTTGAATCACCATATCCTAAGTGTATATATATGTCGGCTATGTGATCAATCTCGCACGTTTCGACCAGTTCGCGGCATCCGAGCCCTCTAAAAAGACACTGTTACTGTTCACCCAAGACAAAAAGGAAAATTTGCATGTTTTCACCCTCGTGTTATGTTAAATTGATCCAAAAATATGAATCGCCACATCCCAATTGCATGTATATATCGACCGGATATCCGATTCTGCAAGAATCAACCCGTTTGCGGCATCCAGGAGCTCTAAAAGTCCCCTATTACTGTTCATCCGAATTGAATGGGGAAAATTTGCATGATTCCACCAATTTAATGCTTATGAAATTTGAATCTGTTAGAGACATTTGTGTAATTGACATATTCTGTGACCATATGTATTATTGTATCGATGTCGGATTGTGGGTTGTCAGTTTAAAGTCCGTTCGGTCCGTCCTCCAGTAGCTCGAGCCCATCCAAAGTCTGCCCGCTCACCATGAGCTCGTTTCCCGCTCGAGCGCAAAAAACAGAATGGTGGCCGCTCGCCTGTCGCTAGCTAGCCGCTCGAGCCGAAATAACAGTAGGGTGCCCGCTCGCTGCTCGCCTTCTGTCCGCTCGTCATGCGCTCGAGCCTCTCTCGAGCGCCGGTGCAACGGGCAGAATTTTTGAACGCGTTTTTGGCTCCACTATAAATTCATACCTTATTTTCTTGAAACCCTAAGCGTGCCACAGCCTTGGTTGACATCTTGTGAAGCCATTAAACTTGAGAAGAAAGCCTTACATGCTCCATTGATTTAGCTTCTCTTGGGAAAACCAAAAGACATAACTTTGATCTTCGTGTTCTAAAGAGTTTTCTCACCATTTTTTTTATTCAAACCTCCAATCCTTCTACCTGCATTGGAGATGTTAGTTCGTGAAGAAGGAGATCCAATCGTGGTTGGAAATTCAAGTGGCACGAAAGGGAAGATTGACGTGAAGATCGACGTGAAGATCGGAAGGAGTCTGATTCTGTTGCCGTGGGCAAATCCAAGGAGTTCCTTGGTAGGGATCACGTAATGGGAGTAAGTCGGCTAGGTTAGCACATCGTTATCACCCGGTCTGTAAGTTGATTTTCATAGTGCATTGCTTCCCTGGCCGTTGAAGCCCAGAGTATTTTTCTCGATACCGTGGGTATCGAGTTTTTACTTCGTCACAAAAAATTGTGACTTTATCTCTATTGCTTATAATTATTTGTATCGTGCATGCTTGTTATCTCGTTAGCATCTAATTTTAAATATCCTTTACGTGTATCAGATATTTATTTATTTTTGCTTCCGCTATACTTTTACAGGGGTTGAAACACGGTAGCACAAAACTTACTTTTTTAATTGGTATCAGAGCCTCACCCCGATCCACGACCCCGATCTAGATGCATTCTAGTCAATCTCTGTCCGTTCCTCCCTATTTTGATGGGAGCAATTATGCATATTGGAAAGTACGGATGGGAGCATTTTTGAAATCAATGGATGAACGTGTTTGGGCACGTACCCAAGTTGGGTGGACTCCACCCACTAGTTCCTTTGGCAACGAACCAACAGCCTTATCTTTATGGACCAAAGAGGAACTTGATGCATGTAATTGGAACAGTAGGGGGATACATGCTATTTTTATGGCTGTATCTCCTGATGAGTTCAAACGAATTTTAATGTGTAAGACTTCTAAAGATACGTGGGACATTTTAGAAATCATTCATGAAGGTACTAAATTAGTCAAAAATTTAAAATTGCAAATATTCACGACTAAATTTGAAGAAATCCAAATGAAAGATGATGAGACATTTGACAAATTTTATACTCAATTAAATAATATTGTAAATTTCACATTTAATTTAGGTGAACGAATTCCAAAAAATAAAATTGTTAGAAAAGTTCTTCGATCTTTGCCTGAACGCTTTAGACCTAAAGTTACTGCCATTGAAGAAAGCAAAGATTTAGATAAATTAAAAATAGAAGAACTTGTAGGATCCCTACAAACTTATGAGCACACATTGCCACAATCAAAGAAGAATAAATCACTTGCTCTAAAATCAAGTAGGGAAGAGCAAAATCGGGATTCCGATGAAGAATCATGTTGCGATGACGATTTTTCCTTATTTGTTAAGAATTTCAAAAAGTTTTTAAGGAAAAATAAATCTTCATCAAATAAAATTGATGTGGATTCTAAACGGTCATCTCAATTTGAGAAGAAAGACCGACGTGAACTCAAGGACTACAAATTAAAAAATATTTAAGGAGTTCAATGTCATAAGTGTAAAGGCTTTGGCCACTACCGGGCTGAATGACCTAACCTTAAACGCCAACAAGGTCAAGTCTTTAAAGCTAATGTGACCTTGAGTGATGACGAAGAAGAAGATGGTGAAAAATGTTCTGAAGATGGCCCTGTCAAGTACATGGCCATTATGACCTCAATGTGTGACAATGTTGTAGAGAATATTAATCAATCTGATGACTCTAAGGTCGAGTCAAAAGCTGAATTTGATGGCATTTAAGAAGCATATGATAAACTGTTTAGGGAATGTTTGAAAGTAAAGAAATTAAATAGAACCCTAAATGGTAGGATCATAGATTTGAAAAACGGAAACGTATCTCTACAATCCGAGTTAGATTCTAAAACTCAAGAAATTGAAAATCTAAAAGTCTCATTTACTAAGCAAATAACAACTTTAGAATCTGAATTTGAGACCTCTCGAAAAGATTTGAAACAATTCTTAAATGGGTCTACAAAATTAGATCATATACTCGGGTTGAGAAAAATTGGTGGAAATAAACAGGGTTTGGGGTATGTTACGAATTTTGTACAAACTAACATGAAACCTAAAACTGTGTTTATTCCCACCATAAAAATTTCACACAAACATGCCTACACACCCAAAGTCATCAAGGCCGTGTATCAACGTGTGAATAACAATTTTGGCTCAACTAATTTAGGTGATCACAAGGCTATGAACAATTCTTCCATCCCTAAGTTTGTGCCTACCTGTCATACATGTAGAAAAGTTGGTCACATTCGCCCACGGTGCTACACCATGAATCCTTTGCACAACCAAAGACTAGGGCTAAATATGAATAAACTTATTGATCACCTTCAACATTTGGATGCACAAGTTAAAAGTTTGAATGCATGAGTACATTCAGTGAGATAAGTCTGGGTTAAGAAAAGTGAGCTATATTACCTCTTAGCCATTCGTGACAAAAAGGGGGAGATTTGATTCACTTTGATAGGGGAGCTTAGGGGAGTCCCTACTTATTTTGGGGGAGTTTTGTTATTTGCATATTAGTTCAAGTTATTATTACTTGAGGGAGAGTACTTGAGGAGTAGTACTGTTTATTTTTGTTAGGGAGAGGATTGTTGTATGTTATATTGTTGCATGTTATGTTGTTACTAACCTTACTTGACCAGGTAACTCAGATACTCTGTCACAGCTGTCTCTACATCGACTTAGCATTATTAGTGTAGTTTCTTTTACATTTTCTGTATCTCACTAGGCGTAGATTTTTATGTACACGGGTTCTATCTCGGTGGTGTCTGAACCCGTGATTCACTTGTATTTATTTCTTTTCTGAGTTTTGTCACGGAATTGCCAAAGGGGGAGATTGTTAGAGACATTTATCTAATTGGTATATTCTGTGACCATATGTATTATTGTATCGATGTCGGGTTATGGGTTGTCAATTTAAAGTCCGTTCGGTCCGTCCTCCAGTCGCTCGAGCCCATCCAAAGTCTGCCCGCTCGCCATGAGCTCATTTCCCGCTCGAGCGTAAAAAGCAGAATGGTGGCCGCTCGCCTGTCGCTCTCTAGCCGCTCGATCCGAAAAAACAGTATGGTGCCCGCTCGCTGCTCACCTTTTGGCCGCTCGAGCGCCGGTGCAACGGGTAGAATTTTTGAACGCGTTTTTGACTCAACTATAAATTCATACCTTATTTTCTTGAAACCCTAAGCACGCCACAGCCTTGGTTGACATCTTGTGAAGCCATTAAATTTGAGAAAAAAGCCTTACATGCTCCATTGATTTAGCTTCTCTTGGGAAAACCAAAAGATATAACTTTGATCTTCATGTTCTAAAGAGTTTTCTCACCATTTTTTTATTCAAACCTTCCATCCTTCTACCTGCATTGGAGACGTTAGTTCGTGAAGAAGGAGATCCGATCGTGGTTGGCAATTCAAATGGCACGAAAGGGAAAATTGACGTGAAGACCGGAATGAGTCCGGTTCCATTGCCGCGGGCAAATCCAAGGAGTTCCTTGGTAGGGATCACGTGACGGG
>JAODPA010044168.1:0-11844 GCA_025585075.1 Nepenthes mirabilis | reverse complement strand
TAAGTAAAAATGATGACAATAATTTATAATAATATCATTCAAAAATTCTAAATTGACGATCAACTTTTCTTCTTTGAATTGTGTAACATCTATTATGTTTGAATCCTGCCAAAACTTATAAACCAAGGATTAGTGGTAGCTTTACTAACAAATAGGTGAATACCAAAACATGAGTTATGTATATTTTTACATAATTAAAAATCATATGTGATGGTACACTCGTAGTGGATTGGCCCAAGAAAGATGAATGACCCATATCTACAAAAGCCTGTATGTGTGTTTGGACGGTCAATACTAGCCGTTGACCGGACAAAAGGCCAAGGAGATCGGCCAAGTTTGACAAAAGGAAATCTCCATTGTAACGGTCACCAATAAATTCAGCGTACGTCCCATGAGAAAAGTACTAGATCCTCTTCCTATCTACAATAAATCCTAACAGTTACAAAATGCAAAAGAAAAGCAATTTGTCTAAGGATCCGTTACCGCCATTAGAGCTCCATGCCAAGAAAGGAAGCTAGCTCAACAGAGTGCGGGAATCAAGCCTTCCTGCCCAACGAAGGCCACCTAGCATCTTGACTATAAAAGCTCATGGAGTCTTCATTCCAAGACAGGTTCTCTTTTCTACTAAAAAACACTCTCATAAGCTCACACTGCGCTCTTGTAATTCTGAAAGCTCCGAAGCTTACAGAATACTCATTCCCTCTTTAACACTACGTTCCTTGTAAATACAGTGCTAAGAACCAGTGCTCCTCACGAGCCATAGAATGCCTCTCACAATGAGAGCGAAACCCTCATCACAAACACCCTTTACATTTTTGTTATTATCATTTTGTTATTACCTTCTTGATTCGAAAGTTATTTATTGATTTGAGCGTCGAAATATTTTCGGTGGGACAACCTCCCGCCGTCACCTGACCTCTTATTTGTTGTAGTCATGTGTAGGATCCAGACTGAATGAATCGAGTCAGATTCAGACGATCAAGTTGATTCGAACCTGTTCGAAAATTATATCTAGGACGCATCATTGGCACTGTCTGTGGGATGCACTTACAAAAAGCCAATCACTTTTCTAAGACACTTTTCTCGGTTTCACCTTCTAAGCCAACATCATCAATCAGCATGGTGAACACAAGAGCACAAGCTAACGAGCCCGCCAGAGACGCGACCTCGCTCGACCAGGATCACGTTACTAGTACCATGGTCAACGGGACGGTCAATGGGATGTTGCACCCTTCTTTAAAATCTGGTAGAGCACATGCAAAATACAAACAAGATGCTCTGTTCTCGTCAAGAGCACTGTGAGATCTCGATCCCAAAATATGATAACTAGGATGTAATTAAGTTGATGATGATCAAAGATTGGATTTAAAATGTGGAAAAAAGTGAGTTTGGAAGAAAAAGAGGAAGGTAGGCCCTGTAAAGTAACGATTTTCAAAATATGATTAATATAGATGGAGACATTTTAGATTTTTAAAATATGGTAATCGAAAGGTAATTAAGTTGAAATAAGTAAATTGTAGTAAAAAAGAACATGAGGAATTGGATTGAAAAGCCCAAACTTTGGGAATTGGTAAAATTGGGGATCGAAGTCATAAACCGAGAAATGTTATTACGTAAATAAGATTTTGAATTTTAAATTATGATAATCATGGCTTATTAATGTTATAAAATCAAAAGTAGGGCCTAAGGATGTGAGAAATTGGGTTAGAAGAGTCGAAATGGGTCCCATATCACGAAAATGCAACGTTTTCGTGCTGCAGGCTCGATGTACGCCTGACGAGCGCCCGATCAGGGCTTGAGCGCCAATCAGGCACTATTTTATGAATGCGGTGCTTAAAGCTTGCCCGAGGTGAGGCGGGAGCAAGGGGAGGTTATGAGAAGTGCACCCGAGGACCACTCGAGCGTTGTCTAGGTGCACATTTGCGAATGCAGCGCCTGAATGGCGCTCGATGAGCGCCTGAGGCTGTGCCTTGTCTGAGAGGGAGCGCTCAAGCGCCCCAATGGGTGTAAAAGGGGCCCAGTGTGATTTCTTCGGCATTCGGCCAATTTCCACGGGAGAGCAAAAGGAGAAAAGAGGGAAAAGAGAAGGAGAGGGGAAAATCTGCGCGTTTCACTCCGATCAGAGTAAAAATAACGGTAAATCGGGTTCAGGCAAGTATACCTTGGACGTTATATACCGTTTTTACAGCGTTTTAATTTCTCTATGTTATCGTTTATGCTCTGAATCTCTTGCTCTTCGATATTTGACATGAATAATGCATGAATCTTGTGATTTTTGAACTAAAGTTCATGTTTATGTGTATATACTGTAATCGATAACTCTGATTTCATGATTTAGTTCACGTTTTGCCTCTGTTTCATGTCCGGACCGTATATCGTAAACCCCAGCTTGAAAATTGGCGGTTTTTGGTTTGAATGCATGATTTTGTATATGTATTTGGATTATGGCCTTGATTTCATGAATAAATATGTATTTGGTGCCTGATTACTGTCCGAGAATTTTGCTCGGAAACCGAGAACGAAAATTTGGGAAAATTTTATCGAAAACTTGAAATTTTGATAATTTAAATGTAAATTATCATCCTATAATGTTTGTCGACCGATTTGTAGTGAAAATGTTTCATGGAAAGCTTTATCGAACTATGGAAAGCCTTACTGAACTGTGAAAAGACTTATCGAACTATGGAAACCTCTGAAATCATCTGAAAGAGTAATTGAATGAAAATCGAACTTGGCTTTAAAATCTGATGAACTTTGGTTATGGAACTTCGAACAAATGTATCGAATTAAGCTAATCAGTAAGAAGAATGGACCCAGAACTGTTGAACGGATAGATAAGGTTCTCCGACATGCCATAGAACATTATAGTTGTGGTAATCGAGAATAACTATTAGACTATCAAAACTATCAAACTATCGGCCTTTGATTGTGCGGATTGAACACAATCTGTTCTCGATTATTTACCCATCGACTAGTAGAGTATACTAGATGGGTCCTTAGAATATCGAACATAGATTTTCTAAGAACAAATGAACTCTGGAACCGTTTCATAGATTTCTGCATGTGTTCAAATAGAACTATGCATCCTTCCTGTTTCCCATTAATGCTTCTGTTCTTTTGATCATCACAATTTCTGTTCTAGCATAGTTTTATTTTATAAGAAAGCATGAATTATAATTTATTGAAACCTGTTCACGTGAATGCTTCGTTTTTCTAATGTTATCGTGGTATTCTATCTTATCGAATATATGTTCGGTATAAAAATATTACGTTCTACATGTTTTGATACATTGTTAGGTTTCGACTCATTGTTTTCTGTTTTTCCCTCCAGAGGAGACTATAGAGTTGGTACCAAATGAGAAAAAGTAATTTGAAATCTATCCTGAAGACTTTTGGAGACTCAAAATATTTTTAGAAACATTGAGAAGAAATAGTTTGAATGTAAATACTGGATTTTGTTATAGATCTTGTGTATATAAATTTCATATATGAAATGTATTTCATGTGTATGATAAAACAGAAAATATTGCTTCCGTAGGTTTATAATTACTTCTGCTATTCTGTATTTTGAATTTCTGTACAGATCCTATACGGCATCTCTTATATGTTTCTGATGTAGTGATAGGATTATGTTAAAGCCTTAGATGGATATAGCCTTGTGATCCTATGTATGTGTGTTGTAAGAGTGTTGTGACATAAGTGGATACTTGTATACTTGCACTAATCCTGCTTTTGTATTATGGTCAAGATTTTGAGGTCTGGATATTATGTATGCTCTGTATTGATGAAAATAAGCAGGTTGTACATTTAGGTTTTCGTCTAATTTTAGATAGAACTCTACTGAAATTTATACAGAACTTGGTGATATAAATTTATGATCATGTTCTGAATCTGTCTGATGGAGAGTCCTATGAAAATTAGGACCCGTTTCATCACAAGCACGCACAGCAGGGGGCTCCGTCAGTAGTAGTCCCTACGCCGGCCTCTAGGAGAGAAGACACGTACCCGAAAACGGCTAGTTGTACACTCACCTTCTTGATGGTTGACCTACCATCCGTCTATAACGCTATACTAGGCCACTCGTGCCTAATAGTTTTCAGAGCCGTCACTTCGATACAGCATCTTAAGATAACATTCATACGGTGTGGGCGATGTATTGGGTAATCAAGTCACTGAGCGGACATGTTACATGTCCAAGATTGCTCCAAGTGGAAGCACTAAGTTGGCAGGAGAACTTAACCATCGCAACGAAACAGTTTTGCAGTAAGTGCAGTAAGGTGAGGCAACCGATCGAACCCCATTGAACTCGAAAAATTTGAAAATGTGCGTACAAATCGGCGGCTCACTCACTGGTACAATACGTGACGAGTTGATCACGTTCTTGCGACAAAACACTGACATCTTTATGTGGACACCCGTTGACGTGCTTGAAATTCTAGCCGGTGTAATGGTCCACAAGTTGGGTCTCGATCCCGACCGCAAGCCCATCAGGCAAAAGTGGAGAAACTACTCCGTAAAAAAATTAATCACCATCCGAGAAAAGGTAAAGAAGTTGCCAGACGCCGACTTCATCAGGGAGGTCCAATATCCAAATTGGCTTTCCAACGTCATCCTGGTGAAGAAAAGTAATGAAAAATCGTGAATGTGTATCGATTTCACTGACGTTAATAAAGTCCTCCCAAAAGACAACTTCCCTTTTGGTAGACTCCACATCTGGATACGAGCTGTTGAGTTTCCTAGATGTGTACTCGGGTTATAACCAGATTCGGATGAGTCTAGAGGACGAGGAGCATACCTTGTTCATGATGGACCAAGGCACTTATTGCTATAAGGTCATACCTTTTGGTCTATAGGATGCGGGAGCCACTTACCAACGGCTCATGAACAAGATGTTCAACAACCAGATCGGTCGCAATATGGAGGTGTACGTTGACAACATGCTCGTTAAGAGCAAGACCACCAATAACCATATTCGCGATCTAGTTGAATCATTTGAGGTGCTCCGTGCATATCAAATGAAGCTGAATCCGGCTAAGTGCATCTTTGGAGTGTTCTCAGGGAAGTTCCTTGGTTTCATCATTTTCCAACGAGGAATGGAGGTAAATTCATAGAAGATCAAGGCCCTCGCGGATATGACTCTACAACGGAACGTCAAAGATGTCCAGCAGCTAACCGGACAACTGGAAGCCTTATCCCACTTCTTAGCCAAGTCAAGGGATAAGTATCCGCCTTTCTTCAAAGCTCTAAGGGGGCAAAAGAGAACGGATTCCAGTGGATAGTAGAGTGCTAGACAGCCTTCGACGAATTGAAGTAGTATCTGGGCAGTCCACCTTTGCTAACGTTACCTAAAAGACGGACAGGAGCTGTACGGCCTAGAGACGCACTACCCACGCGCGGAAAAGTTAGCTGTGGCACTTGTCTTATCCGCTCGAAAACTGAGACCTTACTTTCAGGCTCACCGTGTGGTTGTTCTCACCGACCAACCTCTGAAAAAAATTCTCTAGAAACCCGGCATTTCTGGATGGCTGGTAAAGTGGACTATCGAGTTGGGAGAATTCGACATTAAGTTCCAGCCCAGACTAACTATTAAGGGGCAGGCTCTGGCCAACTTTATTGTCGAGACCACAACACGAACTCTTGAAAAACAGCCCACTGAGGACACAGAATGGCATAAGGAAGAACCAGAGTGTGTCCTTAACGTGAATGGATCATCTATGGACTCAGGCAGCGACATTAGAGTGGTCCTAAGGACCCTAGATGGGTTTAAGGTGAGATACTCAATTAGACTCGACTTCTCGGCCACCAACAGTGTTGCCACATACGAAGCCCTGTTAGCAAGGTTAAGACTCACCAAAGAGTGCTCAACTAAGCGACTGACTGTCTAGAGCGACTCTGAGTTGGTCATCAACCAAGTTAACGGAGGCTTTAAGGCATGCAACCCTCACTTTGCTCAATACTTGGCCAAGGTGAAGGAAACCATTCGGAGATTTGGCAAGCTAATCTTGATCCATGTTCCTAGAACTGAGAACTGGAAGGCCGACTAACTGGGCAGAGCAACGACAGTCAAAAATTCAAAGCAGTACTCAAGGGACATGCAGGAGATTCTGAGCGCTCTCAGTACAAAGGAATAGGAAGCAATGCAGATCTCTATAATAAAAAACTAGATGACACCATACCAAAGATACCTGAGGGACGGAGCACTCCTAGAAGACGCAGACGAAGCCAAGTAGGTCAAGAAGATGGCCGACTGGTACACCTGGTCGAGGGGCTGCTATATCATCGTGGTTACTCGACTCCGTACCTCTGGTGCCTCACTCTTGAGGAGACTGACTACGCCCTAGGAGAGGTCCACCTTGGGATTTGTGGATCACATATTGGCGGCAAGAACTTAGCATTTCATGATCATGCATCAAAGTTAGTACTGGCCGACAATGAAAAAGGTTGCGCTTGAGTTCGTAAAGAGGTTTGAGAACTACCAGCTTCATGGCAATTTTCACCACAAGCCGCCCGCTGAGCTACAATCCCTCCAGGCTCCTTGGTCCTTCGCACAATGGGTGCTTGATATTCTCGGCCCATTTTCTATTCCAACGGGGCAAAGGAAGTTTATTATCATAGGTATTGACTACTTCACTAAGTGGGTTGAAGCCATCACGCTGGTCAAGATCATAGAGCACAACACTATTAAATTCATCTGCTAGAATGTAGTCAGAAAATTTGGAGTTCCTGAGGTCATCATCACTGATAACGTAACCCAATTCTCGGGAAAATGCTTCACGAAGTATTGCACTAACCGAGGCATCAGGCTAGTCCACACTTTAGTGGCATACCTCCAAGTGAATGGAGCGGTAGAAGTCACGAACCGCACGCTACTCCACAGTCTAAAGACCAAGATGGATGACGTAGGGGGCTCCTGGGTCGACGAGCTACCCTCCGTCCTTTGGTCTTATCGGAAGACTCCAAAGGAACCCAGTTACGAGACACCCTTCAATCTCTACTACAGAATTGAAGTAGTAATCCCAGTTGAGGTTGGGCTTTCAAGTCTTAGGGTCAAATCTTTCAACTCGCAAGGTAACTCCCAGAAAATTCGGTAACACCTAGACTTGTTAGATGAAACCTTCAACGCTGTCAGGATGCAGACTGCGGCTTACCAACAACGAATCGCTCACTATTATAACAAGAAGGTAAAAATGCGGTAGTATGATGTTGGAGACCTAGTCTTGCAAAGCATCGAGACTATGGGCAAGATTGCCAACCAGAATAAGCTTTCCCTAAATTAGGAAAGGCCTTTCCTAGTCTCCATCATCCTGCAAAACGGAGCGTACAAACTCGGAACTCAGACGTGGAATGCGATCCGTCTTATACATTACTTCCAGTAAGGGTCTAGGTAGGTCATTCACGTGTCTGCATGTTTGTATGTACTTTTTTTTCAATTAATAGAATAAGTATCATCTTCTTTGTACCGTATTTTGTTTTCTCTCTTCTATAAATGCGTGTATGTTTTTATATTTTCTTTGTTGCAGAGCTAAATGACCTAGACTGCCACTAAGTCGGATGGGTTTTAACTCGCTCATTACTAAACCCTTGTTATTTAGGCGACCCATGAGCGGTCGTATTTAAACCCTGTTTCAGGCGGCCCATGAGTGGTCGTATTTCAATCCTGGTTGTCCAGGCTACCCATAGGAAGTGGCATTTAAACCCTGGTCATCTAGGTAACCCATAAGCAGTCGTATCAAAACCTTGGTCATCCAAATGATCCATTCATAATCAAAATCTTAGGGGGCTCCAAGTAGCACACGTGATGACCTCCTTTACAAGGGGAAAGCTTGATTAGTCAACGATAGTCGACAGGAGTAAGGCACTCCTCCAAAAAGCTGGTCGCCCAAGTCTACACTTGGGCAACGCCCCTAAGCCTCTACTCACGCACAAGCATCGAGTAGGCTCGATGTGACATCAAGATCTGCCTTGATGGCTTCGCAAGGACTCAAGTCCCTCAAAAAGCATTGACAATGCCTTAGACAAGGTGGACAACCAACTCGCGTGTAATTCACCAAGTTGGACGGTCAACACAGCAGACAACTCAAAAACGACAACGAAGGTGGAATATGCAACAACAATAAAATAATTGTTTGTTTTATTACTTACAGTATATTTACATCATTACATAAAAGAAAGCGATAAGTATAAAAAAATTATGGAGGAGTGGAGCTCCCAGGAGCAGGCACTAGCGGCCCTCGACCGCTCTAGGGCTCCCCCATGAGGCTCTCGCGACATTGGGTAGAACGGTTCTCTGGGTTGAGAAACTCAACTGGAAAATTGGGGTCAATCAGCCGTATAATACGCCGGCTAAGATTGACGCCCTCCCACAACCATGCCACCAGCATGTTGGAAACCTCGTGGGAGTGAATACGAGTGGTCAACTTGTTCTCCAGTGTGGTCATAGACCCTGCGAGTTGATCAATGCGCCGCGTAGCCTGGTCAACCTCTTCTTTCAGGCGGATATTCTCCTCTTTTAGCTTGTCGTTCTCCTCCACTAGGCTGGTCAACATAGCTTCTCTCAAGCTGGCGTTCTCCTCTTTCAGCATGGCATTCTTCACCACCAGGCTGGCCAATACAGACTCTAGGGCGACTGCATCCTCCCAGTGCTCTACCTTCAGTGCCTCTAGCTTCTCATCAAGCCAAACGATCTCCTTATCCCTATCGAAGATCACCTTGTCTCGCTGGCCAAGCACCTTAGTAACTGCGCCCAAAACTTCATTCATCTACAAAAACGATAAGTGCCAACAATGGAAAATTGAAGAAAAAGCAAGTTGCAAGAGTTTACCTACCAAATCCTGCGCACCAGCCCTTCTGGCTTAATGTAAGATCATGGCTCTGGCTGCAGAGGACTAGAAATGGAACCCATCTAAATAGGCCTAGCAATGGCCTTTGTCATAGACTCCTCTGGAAGCTCTTCCATAAGGTCCTCTATTCCCGCCGGCTCCCTAGTGGCGGACTTCTTCGGCCTCTCCACAATCAAGCACACAGCCTAAGCGGGCTCTCTGACAGTAGTCTCCTCCGTAAACTCAGCGCTTGCACCAACCGCCATTTGAGGCTCTTTGGCGGTTGGCACTCCTTGTGCCTCCTAAAGCTCCCCAGAAGCAGGCTCCTCAGATAATGTAGCGATCGGCTAACAGGAGGCTCTGTAGGCGCCTCATTAGGCTCCCCAGCTAGTGTCTCCTTCGGCGGATCAACAGCCCGCTCCACTGTGGGGGCTGTAGGAGGATCTAATAGCACTAGGTGCTTCGGCTGTGGTAAAGCCAGGATGACACTACTGGTGGCAGACCGCAGTTTGGCCCTATAATCCTTAATGGAGGAGGATGAAGAAAGCATTGCTGTTGCCATCGTTGCCATCTTCTTCACCATTGGACTTTTAGGAGACTCCTCATTGGGTGGTGCTCCGTTCACAATGGTCCCAACCTTCCTCTTCCTGAAGGGCTTCCTCATTTTTTGCACGGGAGAAGGAGGCCCCCACTTGGCCTTCTTGGCCTCCACATGAGAGACCAAGTGGTCTCCCCGGAAGTCATCAAGGTGGCCCTCCACCAGATCAAACAGTGACTCCAGAGACTCCGTCTCCTCATCAAAGAGAGTCACCGTATAAATCTCAGGCACCTTTCCCACTCCTTGGCCAATGGCTAGGACTCGTCCACAAGAATTAAAAAGAATCGATTCTTCTAGTTCTTTAAGGAATCATATATGGCGGTGTTGATTTGGAGATTGCCGCGTGGAGCCAGAAAAATCCACTCTACTCCCTGGTTAAACTTGAAGAGCACTCTAACCATTGCCACTTTCAGCTGCTTCATATGTTGACAAAGAAATATGCAGAAGATGCACAGCTACCGCACGGCGTTCACGTGGAATTATGCGATGGGAACTTGAAGAGCTGTGAAAATCTCCAACAACTCTTCAAGGACTGGAACACGTAGGCCACTCCTCAAGTGGGCCTCATAGATGGTAACGAACCCCTCAGGTGGTAAGCATGGCCTATCTTCCTTGGCAGGGACTCAGAAGACAATCTCATTCGGGATGTTGTACTCTACGTACAACTCCATCACGTCATTTTCCTTAAGGATTGAAGCAATTTCGGTAATGGAAGCCATGAGAATGGAAGCAAGAAGGAAGCATAACACTTAGAATTTTCTTGAGGAAGATGAAGGAAAGCGTGAAAAATTCAAAAATAAGACAGATGGACAACTTAAAAGGTAGTGTGAACGCTGGACACATTAACCATCTCATAAACGTATGCCATCATTGCTGCCACGTGTTGTTTCCTAAATGGGCGCAATCGAATCAGATCCTCTGGTGCATTAATTATCGAGATCGTGAATTCACTTCATAAATACACGTGACCACCTTTTCATCTAACAGGTCGGCTGATGATGGCACGTCGTTTCAACTCCCACAAATTCTCTGAATTTCTGGCTTGGTAGTTAACAAATCCGGTCAACTCTTCCTGTATAAGTTCTCCAGATTTCGGGCTTGAACGGTCAATGAGTCTAGTCAACTCTTCTTTCAGATGTTCTCCGGACTTTGACCAAGACAGTCAACGATTTAGGTTAACGCTTCCTTCACAAGTTCAGCGGATCTCAATGAACACCAAGTCACGTGACCAGTCAAGCACGTCCCATCATGAATATGTTGGACGTCAGAATTGAGACCACCGCACAGAGGGCTAGTGATAGGTATGCTTGTAGAGGGCTGGCCCAAGAAGGAAAAAGGGCCCAGATCCTCATATGTGTGCCTAGACGGTCAACGCAAACCGTTGACTAACCGAAAGGCTAAGGAGACCGGCCAAGCTTAACATTAGGGCGGACAATCAGCTCATAAAGACGGTCAATATTTTCATTGACCAGAAGCGTCACAGTAGGCCGGCCTAAGAGCAAGCCTCATGTTGGCCAAGCCAAGTTTGGCCCATACTTCTGTCCACGACTAGTAACGGTCCTCTCCCTTGATTTTGCACTCTCCCAAAAGACAATCTCCATTGTAATGGTTACTAGCAGATTCAGTGCACGCCTCATGAGGAAAGCATCAGATTCTCTTTCTATCTGCAATAAACCCTAACGGTTATAAAATGTAGAAGGAAAGCAACCCACCCAAGGAGCCATTACCGCCATTAGTGCTCTACGTCAAGAAAGGAAGCCAGCCTAACAAAGCACGGGAAGTAAGCATTTCTGCCCGAGGAAAATCGCCCAGCATCTCAACTATAAAAGCTCATAGAGTCTTCACTCCATGGCAGGTTCTCTTGTCTGCTAAAAAATACTCTCATAAGCTCATACTGTGCTCTCAAAATTCTGAAAGCTCCCAAACTTATAGAATGCATATTCCCTCTTTGACACTATGTTCCTTGCAAACATAGTGCTGAGAACTAGAGCTCCTCATGAGCCATAGAAAGCCTCTCACGTCGAAAGCGAAACCTTCATCACAAACACCCTTTACTTTTTCGTTACTTTCATTTTATCATTACCTTCTTGATTCGAAAGCTGTTTATTGACTTGAGTATCAGAGTATTTTCGGTGGAACAACCTTCCACCATCACCTGACCTCTTATTTGTTGTAGTGGTGTGTAGGATCCAAACTCAGTGAACGGAACCAAATTTAGACGATCAAGTTGACCCAAACCTATTCGAAAACTGGATCCAGAACGCATCAATATGCTATTATTTAAAACTGATAGGTGGGTCATTATACATATAATATTATAAATAAGGCTAAATGTCACCTTTAACTTATGGATAATAAGTTTAAATCACAATTTTTATTATAATATATTAGGACATGTAATAATATATCCTATCAATTCATTACAAT
>JAODPA010044157.1:0-11845 GCA_025585075.1 Nepenthes mirabilis | reverse complement strand
ATTATATTTATATTTTCTATTTACCTTTTCTTTTAATCCCAAACCCGGATCGATATTCGAACAATAGCACGGGCACACTCTGGGTGCCACTCCGAACTTCCAGTCATTCCTCTAAAAGTCATAATATTTTAATTTATTTTCACAATGTTTGAAATACCCAAGATCATAATAAATATTAAAATAATTCAAATTGGGATCTGGATATTACATAATTAATACTCGATATATACCCAATAGACGCTTGAGCGCATTAAGGTAAAATGTCGACACTTGATGCGCATCTGAGATAGCGCTCGTGCGCCACCATATTTGGCAGTAAAGTTGATGTATACCCAACGAGCGTTGAAGTGCCACTTTATTATATATATTATGTCTGACTGAATTTTGATTATTTTTATAGTATATTTGAGAATGGAGAAAGAAAGAAAAGAGAAGTAAAGAGAAAAAAAGAGAGAAAGTTAGTGAAGTTAAAATCAAATGAATCCAAGTAAGGTTTTGGTAATTTAGAATTAAAGCAAGTGTATCTCCAAACCTTCCTTCCTTTGTTACTTTTTTTTTTACTTTATTGAGCATTTATTGCTAAAAATATTTATGCATGATATATTTTTATACTTAAATTATTTAAACTTCATATGTATGAATTATTACTCTCATTTTTCTCTATTTTTATAAAAATTAAGTCCTTAATTCATGTGTTTTAGTTTTAATGGATACGGCTATTAATGGGCTTGTATGAAGAAAAGCCACTAAGGCCATAATGCAAAATGGGTTGGACAGCATTGAGGCCCTAGAACACATAGACCCAACATCCCATTCGTTGAACTACTCCCATAGGTCATGTGCACGATCCTGGAGATCATAACCGCTCAAGTTAAATTTGAAGGCCTTTAACTGCTCCAATTGCACTCCTAAAGTCTTAACTGTTACGGTTAATCTTACCCAATTAGTCCTATCCATTGTGACGTCATTAATCACGAAAAAATGGAGATTTGGACATGACATAAAAGGGAAGAGCTTCCAACATAAAGGGTAAGGAAAAAAAAGTGGATCAAATTACTCTGCAGTGTGAATCCCTTACCTGGACTGTTGAGACATGAACTCTACTAAAACATTTGAACCAGATACTTATTTTTATTTTTCTCCGCTAGAATTTTCTCTCTATTATTTAAATAAAAACTGATTTGAGCGTTGGAGTATCTTTCACGGGACAAACCCCAATTGTACTCTAATTCTTGATTTAGTTGTGGTGTGCAGGTTTTGGATTGTTGAAGACGGAGTGGAGATCCAACTCATAGAAAGGGTGAAATCAAGATTCGTCATGAATCCGGATTCTAGTACGCATCATTGATGTCGTCTATGAAAAATTGAACAAAAAGCCAACTTAACACTACACTCATTCTACCATGGTGAACACAGGAAGTCACACCAATGCACTCAGAGATATAACTTTCCCCGACAATGACCCTCCAACAGATAGTCGTGGGGAAGATCAGTGGATGATTTTGATGGAAATTATGAACAATTGAATGGCGAACATGGTGGAGGCGTTCCGAACTCTTTGTACCCATTTGGGACAACAAAAATAAGAAGTCCCACAAGCAGTTCTAGTTTCAATTTCAAGCACTCCTGCCTCCAAAAGGGGCCATAGGAGGAGACGCTCGGTGAAAAATGTTGAGCAACCTGTTGACCAAGTAAGGGAGCGTTCCAACAATAGAGATGGAGGCCATTCGCGGTTAGAAAGCCGATTAGGCCTGAGATCCGAGGAAGAAAGCCTTGAACGGCGAAATCCTCGTTATTTGAGGAACAAACAGAGACCTCATGATCACGACGTATTCTCCTGCAATATACAGCCTGCTAAAGGAAGTCGTCGATCAAACCGACCAAACTATCCAGAGTTGAGGGATTACCTCAACGAAAAAAGATTGGCAACAACAGTAGCCCATCATGCAAATGACAGGTTAGAGAAAGTCTTTTGACGCGTGTTCGGAGATAGTACAGAAAAGCACTATGCAGATTTGAGAAGATCTCCTCTTACGATGGAGATTAGAACTTATCAACTCCCACACAAATTTAAAATGCCCACATTAGATGCTTACAATGGGACTAGTGATCCAATGGATCACCTGGACAATTTCCGTACACACTTGAGCTTTCAAGGTCTGGACGAAATGAGCATTTGTCAATATTTTTCTCTAACACTGAAGAAAGATGCTCGAATTTGGTTCCATCGTTTAGCACCAAATTTGATCCGATCATTTGAAAAGTTAGCGACTTTTTTTGTCTCAATTTGCCTCCAACAAAAGGATTGAAAAACAACCTTGTCACTTTATTCGAATCAAGCAAGGGCCAAGAGAAAGTTTGAGGAGCTTTTTGGGCAGATTCACTACAGAAGCCCGGCAAATTTTTCGGCTTACTAATGAAGTTAAATTGAACACATTATGAATACTTTAGAGTTCGATGACTTTTTTAAACATCTGGTCCACAAGGATCCCAAGACGTTTTTAGAGGTGGAGGCCATCAGTTGAGCTTACATAGTAGCAGAAGAAACAAACGAGGCCAAGAAGCCAAGACGAGATGATCGCTCACAATATGGAGAGATGGAAGGAAAATGAGTAGAGACCGTGGTGACCGTAGAGACTCACAAAATCCAAAAAAGCAGTTTAGATTTGACCCGGGGGCTCGAAGGGAATACAAACCCATGGATTTGAGCCCACTGAATGACTCCAGAGTAAATATTCTTATGGAGATAAAATGGGAGAACTTTTTGAAATGGCCAAAGCTAATAAAGAACCTGGAGGGAGGTAATCAATCAAAGTGTTGTGATTACCATCAATATTCAGAGCACAGTACGAAAGAGTGTTGGACCTTGTAAAGAGAGATTAAAGAACTCATCAAAAAGGGTCACCTCAAGAATATGTGAAGAATCTAGGACAAGTTAATAGAGAAGAAGGAGGAGAAGAGCAGGACCAACAACGTCCCAAGAACAGAGTAGTAGTAGGAGTGGTTAATATGATATTAACTATACCGTAGAAGAAGCACACTTTGGACCAGGCAGGAGTTGTAGGAAAAAAGAGGTTAAGGGTAGAGAGTCAGAATGATGTAATCTCTTTTGATGAGAGCGATATGAGCCATGTACAAGTTCCCTATTCTGACCCACTTGTAATTACTACGCTCGTTTCAGATGATGAGGTTGATTATCAATTGAAACGGGTTTTCGCTGATAATAAAAGTAGTAGCAATTTACTCTATATGGATGCCTTTTTTAAGTTCGGATTAAAGAAAAGTCAACTTAAACCTGCCAGTGGACCCCTTTACGGACTGGACAACGAACCAATCTCCGTTCAGGGAACAATACAAGTGAAAGTTACATTGAAAACGTATCCCATAATAGCAACTCATATGCTCACTTTTTTTGGTGGTGGATTTGCCTTCAGTTCATAATGCCATCTTAGGCCGGCTTTGTCTAACAGCCTTCGGGGCCGGCTTTGTCTTACAGCCTTCGGGGTAGTAACGTTAACCTTGCATCTAAAGATGAAATTTCCTACACCTTCAGGTGTTGGTGAAGTTTTAGGTGACCAAGTCACTTGCCATTCATGTTACTTAATGCAAGTAACTCAAGCAGTTCCAGAACAGCCAGTCAAAGACTTGGACTACCAAGATGAACTGATGTTACGGTAAGAACAGTCCGGTGAAACAATTGAGTGTATACTTCTTGACCCAAATGATCTGCAGAAGTATGTGCAAGTTGGGAGCTCTTTCTCTCTGGATAGTTTTGAGATCAACTTATTTTTTTTCTCAAGCAGAATACAGATATATTTGCGTGGTCTCCCGTTGACATGCCTGGAATCTTGACAGATTTAATGGTCCACAAGTTTGGACTTGACCCCAATCACAAGCCCAGTCAGACAGAAACAGATAAATCATTCCATAGAAAAACTTATTGCAATCCGTGAAGAAGTGAAAAAGTTGATTGACGCTGGGTTCATAAGGGAAGTCCAGTATCTTGATTTGTTGTTAAGCGTGGTACTCGCAAAGAAAAGTAATGAAAAATGGAGAATGTGTGTGGACTTTACTAATTTGAATAAAGCCTGTCTTAAGGGCAGTTACCCACTGCCCAAAATAGATACCCTCGTGGACTCCATGGCCGGATACGAATTGCTAAGCTTCATGGACACTTATTCTAGATACAACCAGATTAGAAAAAACCAGGAAGATGAGGAATATACCTCCTTCATGACTAACCAAGGCACTTATTATTATTAGGTAATACCTTTTGGTTTTAAAAACGCATGAGCAACTTATTAGAGGCTAGTAAACAAAATATTTGAGGCTCAAATTGGCAAAAATATGGAAGTCTACGTGGATGATATGCTTGTAAAAAGTAAGGTC
Organism: Nepenthes mirabilis; assembly: GCA_025585075.1. Classification (NCBI taxonomy): domain Eukaryota; kingdom Viridiplantae; phylum Streptophyta; class Magnoliopsida; order Caryophyllales; family Nepenthaceae; genus Nepenthes; species Nepenthes mirabilis. Next base: position 7,456 of record JAODPA010044157.1, on the reverse strand, counting down.
ACACGTGACCACATCCAGGGTTTGGAGGAAGCCTTCAAGACGCTTCAAAAACATCAAATGAAGTTAAACCCAACTAAGTACATTTTCGGAGTGACCTCCAAAAGTTCTTGGGTTTCATAATCTCACAGCGTGGGAACGAAACTAATCCAAAGAAAATTAAGATCATAATAGATATGACACCACCAGCGACAGTGAAGGATGTCCGGAGATTGACTTGGAGGCTTGTAGCTTTATTACGTTTCCTGGCCAAGTCAGCGGAGAAATACCTCCCATTCTTCAACGCTTTAAGGAAAACGAAAGCAAATAGTTTCATCTGGATAGCTGACTGTCAGACTGCTTTCCAAGAGTTGAAATACTATCTATCTAGTCCTCCTCTATTGACTTCACCAAAGTAAGGTGAAGATTTATATATGTACCTGGCCGTTTCGAAGACAACGTTGAGTTCAGTTTTGATCCAAAAACAATTAGATGTACAATCACCAATGTATTACATCAGTAAGATATTGGTGGACACAGAAACTCATTATTCACATACAGAGAGAATGGCATTGGCACTTGTTCATTTAACTCGAAAATTGCAACCATATTTTCAAGCTCATAGGATAATTTTTCTCACTGACCAACCTTTGAAAGCAGTGTTACAAAGGCCTGACATGTCTAGAAGATTAATAAAATGGGCAATAGAATTGGGTGAGTTTCGCATTGAGTTCAAACCAAGGCTGACAATCAAAGGTCAAGTCTTAGCAGACTTCATCATTAAAACCACGACCCCAATTTCGGTCATCTCTGTTGGAAATGAAGATATATGCCAGATGGTTGAACCACCCAGTTGGACTTTGCACGTTGATGGGTTGTCAACACAATCTAGAAGCGGAGCTGAAATAGTTATGAAGACTCCCGATGGAAAAGAGATCACTTATTCCTTGAGGCTTAGATTCCCGTCCACTAACAACGTGGCTGGGTATGAAGCCTTACTGGTTGGGCTCAAGCTGGCCAGGTATGAAGCCTTACTGGGTATGAAGACAAAGCGTGTGATCGTATACAGTGACTCTGAACTGATTGTGAACCAAGTTCAAATAAGCTTTGATGTCGCCAGCCCCTTACTTAAAAACTACATGGCAAAAGTAAAGAGCATGGTGCAAGACTTTGACATATTAGAGATAGTTCACATCTCCCGTGCAAACAATGGAAAAGCAAACTAGCTGGCAAAGGTTGCAGCCACTGAAAATCCTGAGCAATAATCAAGATGCCCACGAGAAATTTTGGAGACTCCAAGTATTGAGGAACATGAGTAAGAAATTCTACATGTTATGGATCAGAAGAATTGGATGTCCCCATATTAAAAGTACGTGACAGATGGAATTTTACCAGAGACCCCGGAAGAAGCCAAACATATGAAAAAGACAGCGGGATGGTATGCTATTGTGGATGGCAAAATATGCCATCAAGCATATTCAACCCCATACCTTAAATGCCTCACTTCGGAGGAAGCAGATTACGTCATGAGTGATGTCTACATTGGCATATGTGGATCTCAATTAGAGGTAAAACTTTAGCCTTCAAAATCATAATGCAGGGTTATTAGTGGCCCACAATGAAAAAAGACGCCATAGATTTTGTTAAGAGGTGTGAAAACTGTCAACTGTATGGGAATATACTCCATCAATCACCCATTGAGTTGAAGACCTTATAGACACCACGGACCTTTGCACAGTGGGGGCTTGATATCATTGGCCCGTTTCCAATTGCATCAGGTCAAAGAAAGTTTGTTATTGTGGGGATCAATTATTTCACAAAATGGGTGGAGGTTTCTCCCTTGGCAAAAATAACTGAGTGTAATGCCATGGAGTTTGTACGATAGAGTATTATTTGTCAGTTTGGAATCCCATAAGTTATAATAACTAACAATGGGACTCAATTTACTGGAAAGCGCTTCACTAGATACTGCATAAGCTTAGGCGTCAGGTTGGCTCATACTTCAATGGTTTATCTGCAGGCTAATAGACAGGTGAAAGTTACTAACGAGACTCTATTACATGGGTTGAAGACAAAAATAGAAGATAATGGGGGATCCTAGGCTGATGAATTGCCTTCAATATTGTGGTCTTACAGTCTATGCTTTGGGATAGAGGCAGTGATTTCAGTGAAAATTGGGTTACATAGTTTAAGAGTTGAAAACTTTGGTCCTCTTAGCAATGCCCAGAAACTCCAAGAACATCTTGACCTGCTCCACGAGGTTCGAGAAACAACCAATGTGAAAATTACTGCTTATCGGCAAAGAGTTGCACGCTATTTTAAAAAAGGGTTAGAGCTCGAAAGTTTGACGTTGGAGACTTAGTCCTACGTAACATAGAGGCCACTAGGAAGATTCTCAACATAAATAAATTGTCTCCAAATTAGGAGGGCCCATTTATCACGTCAACCATCATCCGGGATGGCACTTACAAATTGCGCAGTTAAGACGGCAAATTATTACCTAAAACGTGGAATGCAATTCATTTAAAGAAGTTTTATTAATAGCATTTGAAGATCTGGGTGGGCAGTGTAAGTCTTTCCTGTAATTGTATTATGTTCAGTATTAATAAAATGTTTTGCTTTCTTTTGATGTCGTTTGCTTTTTTCTGTCCACTTTATCTTTATTATTATTTTATTTGAATGTGTGTACATATAAAATTACATTAAGCCAAACCAGCCTAGATTGCTTCTAAGTCTGGTAAAGTTTCCATCTTACTTGTTTCCTGACCCAAAGGCGGTCAAAAGAACCTCGATATGGTTATTGAGCGATCTACTAGTGATCGAAAGTTTAGATCCGTTTCAATCAACCAATCCAGTTAAATGATTAAACCTTATGGGGCTGTTTAACATGCGTGCTTCGACTCTGTTCTTCAAGGACGAGTACCTTCAATCAACCATGGCCTATAAATTGGGGATCATAATTGTTTATGATCCCAATTTCATTAAAGCCTGACATTAATAAAAGAATAAAGCGAATGGCTGGGCTGACTAATGACTATCTACATAATAAGTAGACAATTAAAAGAAGTTCTAGTATGTTATTAAGCTAGTAATCTTGCACAACGTCTAAACTATATAATTAAATAAGTAGTCATCCTTGGGAGCTCCTAGAATGGGAAGAACTTGGCTCTCCGAAATCGGGATCGGAGAGAATCCTGTAAGTCAGATGAGCCCGGGACACTTCTATTTCTTTCATCAAAGAAGTTGACCAAAAACTATGGATCAACCACCAAGGGAACCTGTTTGCACAAATGGACACAGTCCAAAAATCGGGCGTTTAGCATTTGTCCCAACTCCTCCGATCTGAGACAAGTCCTTAGCTCAAAACGAAGACGTGAGTTTTCTCTCTAGAGATCTTCAACTTGATGGCTGGCCTGCTCAAGGGCATCATTGGCGCTCCGGAGATCTTTGATCTGTTGGCTGGCCTACTTAAGAGTATCCTTGGTGCTTTGCAATTGAGCTTGTATATTAGAAATTTGTTCTTGAAATTGTTGCAAAGTGTTGGGATCTACTCGAGTTAGTCACAAATCCTTAATTTCATCCCACAATTGACGAATCCATAGCTTCATTTGGTGAAGGCTAATATTTAATGAATCAACCACTTTATCATCCTATAAGACCATAAAATAGGTGAGTAAAAGGATCAAGGTTTTTTCTACTTAATGGAAAGAGTCAGTTAAATTCTTACAATGAGAAATGCCACTCTGAATGCTACTTCAGTCAAGGAAATTCTTGCCCCGGTTGCCAAAGTGGATTCAAGCCATCTCCCAATAGGACTGGGGCGAGGAGTCGAGGTTGATGAACCCGGAGGAATCGGCCATGTAGGAGGTTGATCTCTGGCCTTCTCTGGCTGAAATGATGGAGCAGTTTGATTTAACGTTGAAGACACGTGATGGGAGATCTCCTCTCCACCAATCACCCCTACAGCTTCCTCTACAGTAGCCTGATAAGTCGATGGCCTAGTTTGTGTGTGCGAAGAGGCAGGCAATAACACCTCTTCAGTCTGGACATCTTCAGCTACAACTTGTTGGTTGTACTCGCCAGATTTCGCAGCACCAACCGATTGGCCCATGACCCCATAAACGCTCGGGGGCTCCACAGCAATTACTGGTGGGTCCTCACCAACAATAAATTGGAGTCCCGAGCCCATCCACAACTCTGGCTCCAAACCCGTTTGGACAAGAGGATCTAAAGCTAGGCTCATGATACGTGAAACTTTTGGCTCAGGCCTAGAAGGATTTACCTCAACAGATTAAGAGGCAACTGGCCGCCGCCGTGATGAACCAGCTTTGGATTTTGTGCCTTTGATTTTTCTTTTACGAATTTTGGGTGGAGACGTAGGTACAGCCACAATTTCTTCTCCACCAGTCACCCATTCAGTAAAAACCATCAACTTCGGTGATAGAAGGCGGTCTTTATTTTTATCAATAAAAGTATTTGCCTTCTCCCTAAGAATCTCAATAAACAACTAACTAGATGCCTCATCTTGATGAGTAATCCTACCGATGAATGGGTCGGTGACTCTTCCCTAGCCGCCGGGAATATCAACAGATAACTTCAAAAAGAAAAATTTATCTTTCCAATCCCTTACTGACTCATAAATCGGTCCAAAAATACTTAACTCCCTTGGAGACAATGAAATCTAATCGCAACTTTGCACAAATCGAAAAATAATATTTGCAGCGATAGAGTTAAATTTCAAACCACGAAGACGAAAAAGTCTACAAAGGATACAGAGATACCTAACCGCATTCACATAAAATTTGACGATAGGAACGTCAAAATCTTGGAGCATCTGAATCAACTTGTGAGTAATAGGGATGCGAAGATCATTCTTGAGATGAATTTCATAAATAGTAATGAAATCCTCAGGAGGAGCGCAAGCTCTGTCGTTTTCACCGGGAACCACGTACGGAATATCTCCAGGTATTCCAAACTAAGAATACAACCTCTCTATTTGTTCTCCGGTAAGAACCTTCGAGTATCAACAACATGAATGACGGCTATGGAGTTATACTCAATGGAAGAGAAGAAACAGAAAGATAAAGAGGCCAGAAAGAAAGTTAGGGTTTAAAGATTAAAAACGATGATGAAAACTAACCCGCAACAGTACAAAATTTATAGCAAAATTTTTGGCTTTGAAATGGCGTCACTTTCAAATTGAAAAGATGCGTGGTTTCGAGAACCTCTCCGGAGACCTTAACTTTTCTCCAGAGATATTATCTCTTTAATTCTCCGGAGACCTTTTTTCTTATCTGAAGATCTATTCCTTTGAAGACCTTATCTTTTTTTTTGGAGACCCTTCTCTCCGGAAACCTTATCTCTTCTACTTCTTCGGAGAACTTTTCCTCCGAAGACCTTATCTTTTCTCCGAAGATCTTATCTCTTCTAATTCTCCGGAGGCCTTTTTCTCGAAAAACCTTATCTTTTCTCCGAAGACCCCTTTCTCCGGAGACCTTATATCTTCTACTTCTCCGGAGACCCTTTTCTCCGGAGACCTTACCATTTTTCGGAGACCCTTTTCCTCCGCCGGAGACCTTATCTCTTCTAATAATCCGGAGATCTTTTTCTCCAGAGACCTTATCTTTTCTTTGGAGACCCTTTTCTTCGAAGACCTTATCTCTTCTACTTCTCCAGAAAACCTTTTCTCCGAAGACCTTACCTTTTCTAATTCTTCGGAGACCTTTTTCTTCAGAGACCTTATCTTTTTTTCGGAGAGCATTTTCTCCGGATATCTTATCTCTTCTAATTCTCCAAAGGTCTTTTTCTCCGGAGACCTTATCTTTTCTTCGGAGATTTTATCTCTTCTAATTCTCCGGAAACCTTTTCTCTAGAGACCTTATTTTTTCTCTGGATACCATTTTTTCCGAAGATCTTATCTCTTCTACTTCTTCGAAGACTTTTTTCCTTCGAAGATCTTATCTTTTCTCCAGAGATTATATCTCTTTTAATTCTCTAAAGACCTATTCTCCAAAAACCTTTTCCTCCGGATACCTTATCTTTTTTTCAGAGACCCTTTTCTCCGGAGACTTTATCTCTTCTAATTATTCGGAGACCTTTTCCTCCGGAGACCTTATCTTTTCTTTGGAGACCATTTTATCCGGAGACCTTATCTCTTCTACTTCTCCAGAGACCTTTTTCTCGGAAAACCTTATCTCTTCTAATTCTCCGGATATCTTTTCCTCCAAAGACATAATCTTTTCTCCAAACACTATTTTCTCCGGAGACCTTATGTCTTCTAATTCTTCAAAAATCATTTTCTCCGGAGACCTTATCTTTCCTCCGAAAATCTTATCCCTTTCAAATTCTCCAGAGACTTTTTTCCTCCAGAGATTTTTGCTTTCTCTGGAGACCTTTGTTTTCTCCGGAGATCTTATTCCTCCAAAAATCTTGACTTTTTAGACATCTTGTCTTTCTAGAAATCATATATTTCACGAGATTTTATTCACTCCAGACCAATTTCGTCTCTGATTGACTTCAAGGAAGTCAATTGCAAGGTATTTTCACCAAGATGATGGTAGAGAGCAAATCAGAAAAGAGCTCACCATCAGTGAATATATCAGAGGTTTGAACTAAAAATATTTGGCATGGTGGGCGAGTGATGGGTACGGTTATTAATGGTCCTGCATGAAGAAAAGCCACTAAAGCCGTAATGAAAAATGGGCTGGACTACATTTAGGCCCAAGAACACATAGACCCAACATCACATTCGTTGAACTGCTCCCATGGGTCATGTGCACGATCCTGGAGATCATAATTGCTCAAGTTAAATTCGAAGGCCTTTAACTGTTTCAGTTGCACTCCTAAAGGCTCAACTGTTACCATTAATTTTACCCAATTAGTCCAATCTATTGTATTGTCACCAACCATGAAAAAATAGACATCTGGACAATATATAAAAGGGAAGAGCTTCCAAGATAAAGGGTAGGAAAAAAAAGAGTAGATCAAATTACTTTGCAATATGAATCCCTTACTTGGACCGTTGAAACATAGACTATACTAAAACATTTGAATTAGATACTTTTTTTTTATTTTTCTCCTTTAGAATTTTTTCTCTATTATTTGAATGATAATTGATTTGAGTGTCGGAGTATCTTTTGGGAGACAAACCCCGATTGTATTCTGATTCTTGGTTTAGTTGTGGTACGCAAGTTTTGGATCGCCGAAGATGAAGTGGAGATCCAACTCATAAAGAGGGCAAAATCGAGACTCATCGTGAATCTAGATCCTGCTATGCATCAAGTTTGACAAGCTATTTTCTAGAAATATGTTTGTGTATGTGTTAATAATCTAGTTTAATACTTTAATATGATATGAATTTCGTTTATAATATTCTTACAAACTTATAATCATTAAATATATGGCTTGTATGTTTTAGAATTTTATGAATTTGCTCCTGTATATATGATATTTGAATCAAAATACTGAATTTCCACAATGA
>JAODPA010044146.1:16369-35807 GCA_025585075.1 Nepenthes mirabilis | reverse complement strand
GACATATATGATTATATTTTATTTATATATTTGGTAAAATCTAACTTATGTTAATCAAATTTTTTGCATGAATTGGTTATGCAAAAGCTTATTAGTCTTATGATTTATTTACTTCTATCTGTACTGAATGGCCAAACCCTGACCATCAGTGGCTGAAGCCGCAGAAGCAGAGTGAACCACCAAATTCTACTCCACCGAAAATTGAAGATGCCATACAAAGACCTAGCGTGCATCACAATCTCCGACATTGAAGCGCAAGGCATACCCTCGCAGGTTGCTGAGCAAATTCACCAGAAGCTCAGCGGAGTGATCAGTATCTACGGGCCTGCAACTCCGCAGACATGGAAGAATATCACCAGACAAGTCCTTCATCCCGACCTACCGTTCTCCTTCCATCAGATGATGTACTATGGCTGTTACAAGGGCTACGGGCCTGACCCTCCCGCATGGTTGCCTGATTTGTAAGCCCTACTCATCCGATAACTTCTCGAGTTTATGTTTAGGCTGACTTTTTTTTGGCGGAAAGGGGATTGTGTGGGACATGATTGGAAGGAAATCATCAGCAAAACCCAGCAAAAATAGAGAAATTTTCAAAATTTAATAATCAATTATCATTTTAATTAGGAAAAAGAGAATAAAATGTTTGCACAACAAATGAAATTTATATGAAGTATATCAATCATCCTTAAAATAATATACTGTCCACTTGTGATCAAAATGATATTCACACTAATACTCTATTTTTTATCATATCTGTCTCACAAATTAAAACCAAGGATGGTTAGCAATTATCTTCTATTATTTTCAAAAAAAAATATTGTGTTTTATTGAAAGACAAATATCCCTATTGAAAATTGAAATGGATGGGGGGAAGGGGGATTGATCCAAAAAATAACGGGGAGAGTTCCAGATACATGCAGGGTCTGACTCCCTATTGCATTCAAATGGTGGGAGCAGATGGCCCCTCACAAATTAATAGGGCTCCCGTCATTAATCCTCCTCAGTTTCTTTAATTAAGTTTTCTTTAATAATGTGCCTTAAATATGGTTAAGACTTAACCTATTATATTTCCTTTTACAACAAAAAATATGATACTGCAATAACTATGACCTATTAAGTCTAGCATTAATCTTGTAGTAGAAAATTATTGAATCTCATTTAACTAATTAAATACTTTTAGTTATATTTAAATTGAACTCTTTTGATTCTACTTAAATTAATTAATCATTAATTAATTAAGGATTATTACAAATCATGAGTGACACTTACTAGCAAATCATGACCACCCAGATGAAAGGAATTTTTACATATTCAAAGAACTTTTTTTTATAATAGTCACCTATAAATTTAATCCTTCCATCATCCTATGTCTTAGACTATTCAAGGTTATAGAAAAAGTCAATCCTTATTTAATTTGTTCTTGTGCGTACATGATATTTGAAATGACTCATTTAATTAAATGCTCATTTCTAATTTATAAATTACCTTGGGTAGGGATTTAATGTATCATTAATTTTGTAAATCCTATGAGACATCTCTCCTCTTATGGGAGGAGTGATGGATTATTTGTTTGTCACTTCTCCATCTCCACATGCTTCTTATCATACCTAATAAATTCCTACATGTATCCAATTATTTGAAACATATTAGTAGTTTCAAAGTACAACAATCTACGTATATGACGCTAAGGTGTCTCAAGTCTAAGGATTATTTATATCATTATTATGTGAGGGTTTCTCGTTAATATGCAAAACTTTCATCTAAGAGCACCTTAGTCGAGTTAATTTAGAGAACTGATTCTCTAACGAGTACTTATATATTTATCACAGTATCAACAATATAAGTATTCATGAGCTCAATCACTCGTGTTGGTATACTATATACTGTTTTAATTGGATTACCAATACCTCGTTTTAGTGATCCTACAACTTGGAATATTTATTGATGCATATTTGAAAAATCGATTCAACCTAGATATTTTAACAGCTTGTATCACAGCTTGATCCGAAGTCTTATACTGGTTTTTTGTGCATCATAAACAAACACAAGATATGAAAAAGCTTTCGACGCTCAAGTTAGTAAAATTTTTCAATAATAGATGGAATAAATTAAAAGTATTAATATAGCTAGGGAGAGATTACTGGGATTGGTATTTCGAGAGAGGAGGTCGAGGTTTATTTAGGCAACGTGGTTGTTTGGGAGTTAGGAGGGTTTATCATCGATGCTCTTTACTCCTATGGGCCTATCCAGGCTTTATATTTCCTATGGGCCTATCTGGGTCTTAGATTTGCATTGGGCCTATTCCGGCCTTAAAATTTGGGCGGGGCTTATCCGTGCCTCATATCTAGGCTGGTTTAACTTGAGTGGTTGCAATGCCATTTGACTGTAGGATTTGGTAGTGAATCTAGAGGGGCTCTGGCGACAAGTGGCAGTGCCATCTAACGACTGTAGGTTCAGGGCTGGGTTGTCGACAGGGGTAGAATGGTTGCCGGTGTAGGTGCAGGCATGGTTGATGCAGGGAGCTGGGCGGTGTGGGCGCTGACCTGGCCAAGGTCTTGGCGAGAGGCTGAATGCGCAGGCTCTATCAGCGTCAAGCTGGGGCACAGGGTCTAGGTAGGCGGTTGATGCCATCCAGCAGCGGGGGTGTGAGTCCAACGGTGACAATGGGTCTGAGCCCAGTGGCCAGGTGACGGCTGGCATTGGTGGCTAGCAACCTTTGTGGCGACAGCGGTCAGCAACCTTGACATTCGGCAGCATTGGCCAATGCGGCTAGGCATCCATCCAGCCTCTCTCTCTTTTTTCTTTGTTTGTCTCTGGCCCCCTTTCCTCTTCTCTCTTCTCTTCTCTCTTTGTCTTCTCTAAATAGATACGAGATCGATTCCTGATTGGAGAGTAACGCAGGTGGGGAATGTAAGTCAGGCACCTGGTGGCACCCTGCATGTGGGGAACCTGACTTCCACATGGCCTGGCCGTTTTATTGAACTCTTCTCTCCTTGTCTCATCTTGTTATCTTTGCAAAGTTTTTGGGTTAGTTTATTCTTCACTTCATTGAACTCCTAAAATGGATGGAATGTATCTTTGTCTCATGTTTTTGTATGGTTGGGGCTGGAAACTGGCTGGTGGTGAGAAATAACTTTCTCGTTTTTGGTTTTCTTTTGCCTTATGGGACCAAGTTTGGGAAGTCCAGGGATTGTCATGCACGTCATCAATCAATGCATCCTACTGTTTTGTTGCATGTTATGAGTTAGCCAAAAAACAAATAGGAAAGACATTGTGGATGGCTAACAATTACATTGGGAAGAGTTCTAGCTTAGCATATTACTTTTCTGTTTTTGTTTGATTTCTATTCAGCTGTTGCAATTATATGTTGAATATAGTTAATTTTGAAATTTGATATTATGTATGGGTTTTAAACTCCAAGGTGTTAACAACTTAAAATAGGAGATGTATCTGTTCTTGATTTTGGCGTTTAAAACATAGGCTAGATGGTGCCCCACTGAGAGAATAGTTTGATTATGTTCAAGATAAGATGAGGGGAAGGCGGTCTTTTATTCGGAAAGAGTTGTATGGAGGTAATATAGAAATATTGCTCTCTCAAATTTCAATGGTATTGCCTCAGATCTGGCAGAACATTGGAAGAAGGTTCATACAGCCAAACCCATATAGGGAGACTGATGATTTTGTTGAGGTGGATACGTAGAGATAACAAGATTCACTGGTGTTGAAATTTGTAATATACCTTGGAAGGCATATCACTGTGAATCACGAAGAGGGAATGATGCAATTGAGAATGGGTTGATGAGAAAAAAGAAGAGAGAGAATCAGAGAGGTTGAAGAGAGATGTGACAGTTGGGGTTGAAATAAACTCCAACTAGGAATCTGTTATCACCAATACTTGCTAACTAATTACGAGGCCTACTGTTTATATATGACAGCTTTATATTATCTTAAGTCAGTTGATTAAGGACGGGTAATTGGCATTGCTGCATCTGCTACAATTGCTCCCTGCTGGTGATTCTGCCATGCTATATATCCATGACCTGTTGCTTCATCCTTTCATCCTGTTGCCTCAAGACTTCAATAGTGTAATTAATCCTATCGGAGCTACATATGATAAGGAGAGAATTGACCATTTCCACTTCTTTTTTTAATGTCAGCGAGATTGAGCTATCCCTATGGACCATCAGATCAGGAGAATCATGTTATTCTTAACAGATTATTTTTGAGATAGGGAGGAAGGTGCTGGTTTGTAGTGGAGGTTACGATCCTTTTTAAGGAAGATCTTATGGAGCCTACATTTGACTAAAAGATGCTTGTTCTTTGAATTGTTAGCCTGAAGATCATATGTGGGATGTGTATATGGCTGCTTGGAATAACTTAGTGCATTGAGCTCCATTTATTAAGGCAAACTATTGTCTGATATTTTCAAATATTGAATCAGTGACTCAATGCAACAATTACAAATATTGTTATGGCCAAATCTGAGCCAATCTTACAATAAGAAATTAAAATAATGCTGCAAGCTAACAAACTAGGATTATATTATTATAATGGTTGGATTATTATCTCTTTATTCTTCACAATAATCTTCAATGTTCAATTAATATGTTGTTTAAAGTGGTGAAATCTCCCAAGCAACAGTGCATCCACATTGAGATGTGAATCAATTCAATAAAAACAAATATTGTAAAGGGTCAAATATGAGACAGATAAAATCCAAAGTATAACTAAGAATAAGAAATATCGAAGTGGCTATTTTTGCTAATGGCTTGAAGAAAATGCCACTCTACTCCTTGAAGGAAGATGAGGATGAGATCGGAAAGGAAGTTGAGTCTCTGAAAGTGCAAAACCGCAGATCATCATAGACAGTAGCGTAGTGGGAATAATGAAGGAAGCCGAGTATCAGAAAGTAGGAAATTTAGGTCATCATAGACACCAGTGTAGGGAAATGATGAAAAATTTCGGAGGAGATGGGGCAGTTTTAAGGCTGTGAAGGACTTAGCAGCATGGAAGAATGAGCGTTGTCAGATGGGGAGCCTCGTGGTTAGATAGTAGCTGAACGATGACGTTCCACAGAAATCTAGAAGCATCTTTCAATCACGAGGGAGAAGGCGACGTGGACGAAGGATGATTTGGTTGAGATATGGCATGGCTTGAAGGCAGCGAAGGGATAAAATTCAGCAAATCTTCTAGAAGCTCTCCACGAAGCATGAAGGCAGCCGCAGGATGACATTTGGCAGGGTCTACTATAATAATGAGGAGCATATTTCTGTTCTATTTTATTCTTTTTCTGGTAATATGTTAAAAAGGGGAATGAGAGTGAGAAAAATATCTATAAGAAGGATGATGTAAGATGGTGATGAAATTACCTCTTGAGTTGTTTTGTTTGGAGACCTGTTCCTTCTTGAATTGGGATAATTTTCTATTTTCCTTCCATTTTGATAATCTTTTCCATTGTTTCAATTAAGCTGGCAGTTTCCAGATCCAATTTATCAACCTGAAAAACAAGAAGAAAGAAATGAAAAGAAAAGTGGCTTATCTGTTATAGAAAACTCCTAGTAAATATACACATAATTTTGTAAGCTGACAAACAAGTTGAAATAGATTCTGTCAGTAAAATGTCCAATATGTACTCATATTGTTCATTTTTCTGAACTTATTGCATGATAATTATTTGTTCAAAAGGATAGAAAAAGTCCATCAGACCTCTGTTTTTGGACCATTCTTGAGACATAAGAGATACTCAATTATAAATTATGACCCATAGATGTTGGTTTTGATGGACAAAACTAGCTTGAATAGCTAAAATGTGTTAAACAAGTGATTTTTTCTTGTTGTCAAAAAATCTAAAAGTTACTAAAAAATTAATTACTATTTGAATTTAATATTTCACCAGAAAGGGCCATTACCTTTAGGTAGTTGTCACTTTCCTTGCGAATCTTAGGATCCTGTTGCATGATGCCCTGTAGTGCAGCTGTTATCTTAATTCAACTACTCGTACTTGGTAAACTTTGATTTGAAATCCTAAGTAGGCCTAGAGATCAAACCTCAGAGAGGCATTTCTTCTGCTTAGTAATATTGAGTGCATGACTAGCTTTAAGAAGAAACGCAAATAGTGGAGTGGAAAGTGGATTAAGAAATCATCTGAAAACTTTAATTCAAATGCATGGAAGGTGAGAGTAAATAATTCTTTAAGAGATCATGCTATGAGATACATATGAGTATCATCTCTTTCTGTACATTAGGATTAGCCTTATTAGTATAAAATTTGAATGGTTAAGATACAATGCATGTCATTAATCAGGGAAGCAGATTAATTTCTATTTTCATCTCTTTAATCCTAGCATTATGAAAACCTATTATAACTTTCATTATGACCATGAAAGTATGTAAGTGATGCATCCTGGATCCAAATTTCGAACAGGTTCGGGTCAAGTCGATCGTTTGAGTCCGGCTCCATTCACCGAGTCTGGATCCTGCACACTACAACTACAAACAAGAGGTCAGGTGATGGCGGGAGGCTGTCCCATCGTAAACACTCCAATGCTCAAGTTAGAAATCTGCCTTCGAATTAAGAAGGTAAAAGAAAATGAAAGCAAATGAAGATGCTGGGAGAGTGTTTGTGATGGGGGTTTGTTCTCATTGAGAGAGGCTTTTGCGGCTTGTGGGGAGCATTGGCTTTCAGCACTTTGTTCGCATGGAACGTAATGACAGAGGGAGAGAGCCTTAGTATTCAGAAAGCGTGGAAGCTTTGTGATTGAGAGCTTTGGCAGGGTTAGGAGAGCATTTTGTGAGCCAATTCCAACGTGCCCTGGAGTGCGAACTCCATGAGCTTTTATAGCAGTTGTGCCGAGCTGCCTTCTTTATGTAGAAGGGCTTGATTCCCGCACTTTGTTAGGATTGCTGCCTCTTCTGGCGTGGAGCTTTAATGGCAGTAATGGCCGCTTGGGTTGATTGCCTTCATTTTGCGTTTTGTAACCGTTTTACTGCAGACAGGAGGAGGATTCTGACACTTTCCTTCAGGGATGCGCGTTGATCCTGGATGTAGCCGTTGTAATGGAGGTTTCCTTCTGTGGGAGGAGTGAAATCAGGGGGAAAGACTATTGAAGCTGGAAGACAGACATGTGGACTTGGGCCGTATGACTTCCGGTCTTCAACCGGTCTATTGGTCACGCTTCCGGTTAATGGAAGCATTGACCGTCTTGGGCCTAAGTGGGCCGTCCTGCTCTAGGGCTTTTTGCTGGCTCACTAATCATTCGTCCGGTCAACGGTTGGTATTGACTGTCCAGATGCGAGCGGGTCTTTGTGGTTCTGAGCCGTTCTTCCTTCCTGGGCCGGCCCATTATTGGCGTACCCATCAGTAAGTAAAGATATTTACTTGTTCTCAACAGGAAGCGCTCTTGTGTGACTGAGCCGACTGCTGTGGTATTGGGAAAAAAATCCAATGGAAGTGTTGGTATTTAACTGCTATGTTTCAGTTGTATTAATATGCATATATAGGGATGAATATTTTGGTCTCTGTAATGCATCATTGTGTAGACTGCATCATACTATGAAGAAAAATTTTGGCTGGACTTTACTATTGAGAATCTTTTAAGGTTTGGCTATGTTGACATGGAGAAGTAGATCTTTCTTTCTTTTCTTTCCTTTCTATTTTTAAATATTGAGCTTTCATTATCATACAAGAGTACACTTAGCACAAGCATATGTAGGGAACAATGCATCCAATAGTGCAAGATACCTTACGTATACCTGGGGGAACTGTAATAGGATCCTATTCAGCTCAAGATGTAAAAAATAAGCTACAAGAAAATTCTGCTACTTAAAGTATGTCCCTTCATTTACAATCACAGTCACCAGCTCTACTGATGCTGCATCTCATGAGAGCCTTTGTTTAAATTGCCTTGATTATTACGGCAACTAAAGTTTGCTTATTTTTAAAGTGCTTTGAATTACTTTCTTAGCATATGTGATAAAAATTTTCCATAAAAGCACAGTACTTTGCTTGATTAAGCACACTCCTTTACCTGCTGTGATTTAGTGTTTTCTATTCTATGCAATATATTGCAGAATCTGGCTGTGCTTCTGATCTGACCCCAGGTTCTCTCATGGTTGTTATGGATATTGGGCTCTAGAACTTCTATTCTCATTATTATGCATGGGGAAAGTGCAACGCCTATCAATGTTTTCATAAAAGCAGAGAGACTTATTAGATTAGGCACATTCTTTACTTGTACTATGTAGTATGGATAAAAATATCGATTGATATCCAATATATTGGTCTATAAGTATCGGTATCGAGGCCCTTAATATTGATATTTCCTAGCATCACGGCAATATCACAATATATTACTGTATTAACGATATATTACTAGCTGTTATATATTGGTTGATATTTAAAATATTGGCTTATATATTTGATATTTATTTATCTGCTACATTTCTTAGAAATTTTTTTTCTTTGATATATTTGAACCAATACATATTGTCGAATATTGATATGGCCGTAACTAATACCGATATCAATATTGACATTTTCATCCATCGTGTGCAATGATTAATGCTTTCTGAACTAAGCATAAATTCTTAATACTTCTCATCCAACCCATGACATATGGACAGATCGAGAGGATTGTTACATGTCATGAATATTAAGTCTAAAGCCTTTATGTTCATTATTATGTGTAGAGATAGTGCAAAGTCAACTAACGTTGGCCAACTTCTCGAAAAATACGGAAGCAAATTTTTTGGTTCGAAATATAAGGATCCCTTGTCGAGCTTCCTTGATTTTCAGGAGTTTTCTGTCATATGCCCTGAGGTATGCTTATTCTCCATAGAGGTTATGTTTTGCTGAAGTTTTAAATCATGAGTCCTTTTTAAAGGTCATTGCACCTCTTCTTAGTGATTCTTTGTTTAGGTTTATTGGAAAATATTATTTGAAGAGATGGGCCTGTCATTTTCTAGCCTTCCCCACTGCATTTTACACGAGAGTTCATCTTACCCTGGGGGTCAATGGCTTCCTGGGGCTTTTGTAAACCCAGCAAAGAGTTGCTTATGTTTGAACAGCAAGAGGAATTTGGATGATGTTGCTGTTGTGTGGCGTGATGAAGGAGAGGATGATATACCTGTAAAGAAGCTGACACTTCAAGTATTGCGTACAGAGGTCTGGTATGTCTTCTTTTTTTATTTTATTTTTTTTGAATAGATTTTAACTTTTTGGTCTGATGGACATGCGTATCTCTTGAATGGATTGGGACATGAGTTTCAAAGATATTATGTTTGACTGTTGGATCCATGATCATGCTGAAACAGCTAGATAGATCTTGAATACATATTATCTTATTCCATTTTGTATTGGAATGTATTGTTGAGTATGAAGTAAACACTTAAAAGTAAATAAAGCTGTAGGCACAAACACAAAGACATACAGATGCAGACAGAGAGAGACAAAAAGACACTTAGACACACATGGTTTTAGAACGTATGTATGCATGCATGTAAATATGAGAGTGAGAGTGAGTCTTCATGTAACAGTAATATTGCTCCATTTTTACAGGAGGGCCTGGGTTCAAATCATTGGAATAGCTTCTTTGCAATGCAAGAATAGTTTTATGTACAACTTGCCCTCTCTAGACTTCGTAATGCGAGAGTTTTACTTCCTAAATTTATCATTTTTACCAATTTTTTTAAAAACATATTATACAAGTTTGAAATTAAAAAGGAATATTTCTTTGGAGTTCTGAAAAGAATATGCTTCAATGACCTTTATTTGAATTATGAGAATGTTGTGGTCAAAGTTAACATTCTTTTGCTTCACTGCCAAACTAGGGAGATCAATACTAGATGGATGGCATAATCTATCTATCTATCTATCTATCTATATATAGAATGTTAGTGATTTTCCCTTCCATATTGAAGATATATGACAAGAGCAGGTGATAAGAGAAAATCCCCCATACTTATGGATGGTAATATTCACATATATATGGGGTTATTTGTATATGTCACAAATGCTAAATTATCCCTAGAAAGTATGCCTCAGCATATCCTTTAAACATATTCTACCAGTATATTAAAACTCCCCTTCAAGATGGTGCATAGATGTTGATTATGTCCAAGTTACAAATATGTGACTTGAACTCTAAGTAATGGCTTTGTGAAAAAGTTTTCGAGCTGATCTCTAGTCCATATATGACAAATGTCAGTTAAGCCTTATTGAAGTTTCTCACAAACAAAATGACACTCTACCTCTATATTCTTTATATATTAGCTACTTGAATATTACACCACAATTGAGAAAGTCTAGAACTCTTACAACCGAAAGAATTAAGAAAATTATCAAAACCCATCACTTCACATGTAAAGTATT
Source organism: Nepenthes mirabilis (assembly GCA_025585075.1). Classification (NCBI taxonomy): domain Eukaryota; kingdom Viridiplantae; phylum Streptophyta; class Magnoliopsida; order Caryophyllales; family Nepenthaceae; genus Nepenthes; species Nepenthes mirabilis. The sequence goes on along the minus strand of JAODPA010044146.1, from coordinate 25,438 downwards.
TTAATACATGATATTCTGACTTCGCATTTGACTTGGCTATCACATTTTATTACTTACTCTTTCATGACACAATGTTATCTCCAACAAAACACAATAATAGCCAGTGAAAGACTTCTTCTCATACGGCAGAGCAGCGCAATAGGCATCAGACTAGCCTTTGATTTGAGTATGCCAATAATAAATGTAAAGTAAGCCTTGTATTGGTGTACCTTGAGATATTTCATAACACATGTTACAGCTTCTGAAAAGGATATGAAGACAAGATTTGGTTCGCAAAACTAGCCGAAAAGGCAATGTTGGAATGAGTCACAGCAAGATAATTAAACTTATCAACTAGTCACCTATACCTTTTTTGGTTCACAGCAAGGCTCCGGGCTCATCTAACCCATAAGCATTCACTACCCTGACTAATTCTCCCTGGGTGCTTCATTGTGGTGGCTTTGTACCATGGCTCACAGTTGTCAAACCACTTTCAGTTCATAGTCTGAAGATTTGTTCCGCAGCCCCGAATTGCTATGGCTTGTGAGGCCATCCATTCCAAACCAAAAACATTTCCTAAAGAGACCTGCTTTAATTTATTTTTAGGCATTGTAAGTGAACTGCAGATTTGAAGAAATTACTTATTTAGTTTTACATTCCATGCTATGTAGCCCATTCTTGATAAGAAGTGATTTTCCTGAATATGGGAGTAGCCTTGAAGACCAGCTTTTAAATCTAGTTGTGATCTTCTCAATGAATGTGACATTCAGCTGCAGATGACTTTGAAAAGATTTGTGATATCCCCCAAAAACGTATGGCCAGTATCTCTTCTTCAAAACCGGTGAGAAAAAAAAATTCCCTCCTTCAAGTGATGACGTTGGCAAAAAGGATGGGATTTGCTAAGATATCCCTTAGCCTTGACACATAAGAAAAAAATTATTGAAGCATTCTATCATTCTTTTCTCTGAGCATTTGCCTTGCAAGATAGCAGGTTATCAGCAAATAGCAAGTTAGCTTCAGCCACTTGCACTTCGAATTTGACCTCATCTATTAGACTCCAACTTCTTCATTTCCCCTGTAAGATACTCCATGATCAAAACAAATAGCAAAGGAGACATTTCAAACATCTTTCAGCTTCCAAATAGTCACCTAGTTTACCATTGAGCAGATTGGGGAACTAGGCAGTTGTAAATTCCATTATTCAGTTGATGAAGGTACTTCGAGATCTGAAGCCTTTAAGAATCTTCTCAAGGGGACCTAGTTGACTGTGTAACCAACCTTCTGCAGAGATCCTTGAGGTACCCTTCCTCTGGTAATTTCTGATCAAGTCTTGAGGTACATTGTGAAGTATGGATCTCCGATTCACAAAAGTTGTCCAAGTTCCACTAAAGTGCATATATAGTATGCTGAGAACCTATTGAAGTGTGTTACAACTTGCAACCAATGATGGGTCTGAATTGAGCAGCCTTAGAGGGAGCTTAAACTTAGGAACAGGAGTAATAGCTGTGGAATTTAGTAGTCATAGCATATTCCGGAAGTGAAGAAGTTTCAATTGCTTGACTAATTTCCCATTCCTGCTATTTCTCAAGTTTTGATAAAGAAATAAATAGTAAATCGACCTCATCGGGGGGACTTAACTCTTTTTGTGAAGAACATGTCCTGCTTAATCTGTTCATCAGCAACCTCGCTACATAGTTCGAAGCTGTGTATTGGTGAGGACAGCATCCCTAGAAAATACATTCATGTAAGGCAGACGACTGCAGCTTCAGTTCCAAGTAGTCTCTTATTTGATAACCTACTATCTAGTGAATCATATTTTCTCCTGTAAATCTGATTTACTTCTCACTGTAAATCACAGGGGTTCTATTAGAACTTCTTTCCTTGTTCTCCATCTTCTTTTAGGGAGAATTTGTACTGATTTGAGGCACCCAAGTCATGATCATATGGATGAATTCAGGACGGAATCTCAAACCACCGAGAATTTGCCTCAAGAAGCCCCAATATTTGTGAGATTTCTCATGAGATGACTTGCATGTGACTAATTTACAAATTTATGCAATTATGTCCATTAAATTTTGGATTTTGAACATACAATTCACCCCCCTCTTCGGTGTGATAAACGATCTTGAGACAGCATAATCAGTAGTCGCTATTGGTACTGTGGTGCTGGCATCCAATAGTCTGATCGTTAATTGGAGCTGTCCATCTTGTAATTTTGTATGCCTTCAAATATGCGTTCGTTCTGTGTTCATCTGACAAACTTCAAAATTTTGACCACCCAAGTCACCCTACTCTTGGGGTGTGATAAGCCATCTTGGGACTACATATTCATCCAATACTCATTGTTGATTGGAGTTTTCCATCTTATTATTTTGTATGCTACCATTCATTTGAGTTTGTTCCTTGGCTTTTTAGGTGATGAATTGTTGATATCTGGTGATGTTGTGATCTACCATTGACAAGAGAATACTGTATTGCAGTTTTATTGATAGTGAACTACAGTTGTCATGGCTTTACGTTCAGGTTTAAAGGTTTTTGATGGAAACTCAGCATGTCTTGTTTACTTTATTTTATTCTTGATATGTTTTCCCAGCTTTAATTACCCACAAAAATGAAACAATTGTACTTAGGTTGTGTGTTTAGTGGCCATTCCCAACAAGTGGTATCAAAATCCGTGATTAGGTAGTTTATTTAATCTCATGTGATTCAGTTGGAGGACACTGCCACTTATTAATAGTATGAATAAGCTGTAGTCTTCTAGTTATTCTATTTGGAAATTCATCATGCAAGATTTTTTATATTGTAAACCATCTTTATAGAAAGAAGGCCATATGGGGGGAAAAAATGAAGAAGGGTTATTGTACATATAGAGACTATTGCTTTCATTGAAGAATATGTTGATTAAAAGTGTGTTCAACTTCTCTAGTGATATGGATAACAAGTTCTAGAAGAAGCTTGAGATGATGTATGAGTGGAAGCTGGTTTTGAATATAATCTCTTTACTTGTAAAATTGCAGTGATGGTCATGATGTGGCTGAGTACATCATTGATTTTTGTATCCTAGTGAATAAGTAGATTGGCATGACATGGTGCTAGATGATGAGTTGAATCCTTTTGAATTTTTAGTTCTCTGCTAGAGGGTTGGGAGACACTGGCTATATTTTTTATGACTCCACTAAAGGAAACACGGTGCATAAAGCTCCTGTCGTGCATAGGATTAGAGGAAGGGTCGGACCACTTTAGGTCTAATGTATGCGGTATTAATTTGCATCACATAAGAGTCTGTTTTACTGACTCAAACTGGTGATCTCTAGGTCATACAGCAACAGAAACAACTCTACCAGTTGCTACTCCGCTCAAAGTAGTGATTTTGTGATGCAAATTGTGTAAGTTAATCAGTTTAGTGTAGAATCCGACACTTTAACTGGAAATGTTTGAGTCATTCCTTCTGCTTTGAGGCTATTCTACAATCTTTGTGGGTGAGGTAAAATAAAATATTCTTAAAAATGGGTTGGAACCAAATCTAAGGGGACATCCATATCTATAAAAAAAGGAGATACTATCACTGTGATTCTGATTTATTGGGGCATGAGAATATAAATGCAAAAAGTTTAAGAGTGCACAAGCCTAAGAGAAAAATGCCAATAGTGAGAAAAATGAGCAAAAGAATGAAGATAATACTTGGACAATTGTATCCAATTGTAAGGTCTTTATTCTTGGTGATGGTGGAGGCGTAAACCCACATATGAAAATTGTAGATGTTTGATCACTTATGGAGTCTTGTTTGATCCTACCTAACACTCTTGACCTATGCTAGTGGACTGTTTGGCTATGTTAGGGTAGGATATTGTTGATCCTACAAACTGATTGCATGGGAAATGTTTGTTGGAGAATAACATTGACGGCAGATTGGTGCTTTAGAATGTTTGAAAGTAAATATCTGGTTCAATTGATATCAGCCGGAAGCTCAATGATGGAGATTGTTTCCGCCGCTTTGGTGATGGGAAATGGGTAAAATATGGGAAACATTTTTCTAGTTTTAACATGCCCTAGGGTAGCATTGAATTTATAGCTTTCATTCGTTCTGGTAAGTGTCCACTACCTAGTTAGGAGTGTCTATTTTGTGCTTTTAGTTGCCTCCACTACTTGTTGGAGTAATTAAGTATCTGAAGCATTATTTGATTTAGTCATGTAGTTAGACTAGAAGTTGGTAGGACATCCATCCTTATGACTCAGATTTAGTGATTTGATATGTCCTATATGATGGGCATTTTAGGATCACTATTTTGAAATACGGTCAGAATTGAAAATACATTGATTTTGTTCTTGTGTATACTTGCTTTCAGAATTTTTCTGAGCATCATAATTTTATACTGAAAGTTTGGCTAAAATTTGCAGGTTGGTGGCACATGCGATTGGCACACTTGGTTTGGCCAAAGGATCTGCTATTGCAATAGATATGCCAATGAATGTGGATTCTGTGATTATATATCTTGCCATTGTACTTGCAGGCCATGTAGTTGTGTCAATTGCTGATAGTTTTGCTCCAAGTGAAATAGCAAAAAGGATAACAATATCAAAAGCAAAAGCAATATTTACTCAGGTAATCCCCAGTTTTATGTTGGAGAACAACGATGTCTGTACATAGGATTTTGTCTTTTCTGTCTTTTTCTATTTGCATTTCTCAGTGATTTAGGTGGTGAGAGTATCTAGAGTTTTTCACTTTTCTTATTCCAAGAAAAAAAATCATTGCTTAATCACGATATATGTCTAGAGTTGTTTACTGTTGCTTTTTCCAAAAACATATATAGTGGAAATTCATTGCTCATTCAGTGTATATGTTTTGACCTTGAGTTGTCTGAATCTTGATTAGGAAAACTTAAGCATTTGAATCCATATAAAGTGAGGACATGTTAGGAAAGCAATTGTTTCTGTCTCTACTTCTTTCTAATTTGATTTGGTGCACCCTTGTTTTTTCTTTTTTAGTTCTGAATGGGTGGTGGGGGTGGGGGGACAACCCTGTTGTATTTGATCTGTGTTAAACTCCAGAAAAGTTGACCCTGTGGTTGTGTTGTTATAACATACCACATCAGCCTTGAATATCAAGTAAATTATATTTATTCCATGATCCCTTCCTCTTTGGGCCTGTTAGTTTGGTTTAAGTGATGATGTATTACCAGATGGAAATCTGGTTATTTGTTATGATGCTTGCGTTCTGATCATGCCAAGTTTATGCTTTTTTTTTTTAAATTTAAATCTTAAAAATTATATTAGTTTATTGGGAAAATGGGTCAAATCACGTTGATTGTGGGTTAGATTGGCTATGTTCTGTTGGGATCAAGTTGTGTGTTGTCTTCACAACATTTTTCCACTGATATCTTCAAATTGATTTTTATTAGTATGATAAAATGTTATGTTGAATATGGAACCATGAGTTTAAGATGCTGGAGACTTATCTCCCTGTCACTACAGCAGTCTCATAATTGTTTCAATTTTCCCAATCTTAACCAATTTCTGTCCATGTGATGTATAAAGCTGTCTTCCTTATGCAGAAAAATTAAAATATATTATGCTTACTTACTCCCTAGCATAAATGTGATCTAGTTAGCATGTATAACAAAATTGTTGGTCTATTCGTTCTTTTCTGAATGATATTAATATATAAATGATTATATTCCTCCTTTGCTCGGTCATGTTTTCATTCTGCATGTTGAGAATATTACTGGAAACTCAAGTTGCCCGAAATCTTTTGAGCATAAAATACAACTATGAAAGAGGGAATGATCCATCACTCCAGCCAGGGTTTACATCCTATGATGGAGAGCTGTAAAGTTTCTTTCATATTTTAGGCTCCTCATGAACCTGATGGTTAGATTTAAAGTTGGATGGATGAATAATATAGATTAAATAAACATTTAAATACTTGATGTGATCTCAACTATTTATCTATCAAACTTATAATCTTGACCATTGTATTTACCTAGGAGCCTAAAATCTGGGAGTACCACCCCCCCCCCCCCCAACAGGTGTTGGAGGATGTGAAAATGCCACTATGTTGGTGTGTGGCACCCCCCCCCCCCCCAACAGGTGTTGGAGGATGTGAAAATGCCACTATGTTGGTGTGTGGGGGGGAAGGGGGGGAGATTCTCTGAGATTTTGTATATTTGAACCCTGACAGGCTGAAACTCAATATATCTCAATTGCTACATGTAAATGGTGGGACTAAACCTTACAAATCAAACATATATGTACAAGATCCAAATACCTAAACTGGGTCATAGAATGAAAACCCTGACACTCAATACATCTCAATTGCTACATGTAAATAGTGGAACTAAACCTTACAAATCAAACATATATGTACGAGATTCAAATACCTAAACTGGGCCATAGGATGAAAACATCAGGGCACCTGCACACCAAATTTTTTTAGCAGAGTATCATCTGGTGTGTCGTTCTGAGCATGCAACTATGCCATACAGCTGATACAATATTTAAATTTTGAAATTTGTCCACATAGGCTGATATAGCTGTTACATAAAACTGGCCATTAGATAGTGACTTGACCATTGTGTAACAATTTTATGAACTTCACTTGGCCTTCAGAATGTATTTTTCCAATCAACAATAATGTCTGCACATTCTTTTCTGAAGACTCATTGAAGTCATTTATAGACACAATTGGTTAAATCAACCTTCTTTTTTTTTTTCCAAGAAAATATTTAAAAGCCTTTAGAATTGTTAGTGTGGTGGTTTCTGAGTTGAACTGCTATAATATCTGATCATTAGAATCTCTTTAAGAGTCTTAATCTTAACTCTTTAAATATTCATTTCTGCGCAACTGCAAGTGCAATTTTTGCCTAATGTTCGATCCAGGCCCTTGGTTTCTGAACAAGAATGAAGGCATACCAAATGGAGCCTACTACTGGATTTTATCGTGGAAAATTTTGAACAGAGTAAAACATTGGGTGAGTCCTTGGAGTTCAATGTGTTCGGACTTCCGAGCATGGCCATAATATAAGCTTGTGGTTTTGGTAGTGATTGACCTTTGTTGAAGGCAATCAGTTTGTCAGTAGCTTGTACAAGGTAGAATTTGACAACAAAAAATACCCCTTGTAATAGTGTTGCTCATTCTCATGCTATCTTGGAGAAGAAGGTTCTAGGTAAGAGCAGAATTGTTCTTTAGTTGGATGTGGTTGTTTGCTCTTCTTGTACTCTGTTGACTATGTTGCTAGGCATTTCACACTGTTAGCAATGGCAAACATCTCTTGGTGGCAAATCAGTCTCAAACACCCTTTTAATTAGTTTAATGTGTTAGATGTCAAATTAAAGAACATCAATTTGTTTGGTTGTTTCAATGGGGAAAGGGGCAATAATGGATGAACAAATGAGGACTGTATTCTTGGCATTCAAATAGATCTTTGGCAGAAACTTTTTTTGAAACTGGCACTAGCTGAATCTCACTTAGATGAGGAGCAAGGAGGTTTAGTGCCTGTTTGGTATTGCTTTCAAAACAACATTAAAAAAAAGATATAAATTAAATCTTCTTCAAAAAAAAGTTTATAAAAAGCTGATTTGGTTCTCTGTAAGTTAATCTGGGCTTTTTAACAAGTTCCGGTTCATATAATTTTCAAAAGCACTCCAAAAGTTTCATGAGTAGAAGCTATAAATATTGGAAGCAAGCACCCCATTAGACCCCTATTGATGATAATTCATGCAGGCTGTGTATTCTATTAGACTTGAACCCATGGGCCAGATACATTACCATTGAAGTTAAGAGTGCAGCCTATTGCAAGATATCCGTCTTTTCAAGTAGAGAAAACTACTTATATCACTTTCCTTTCTTTGAGTAGATAGAGCTGCCAATTCTTTGTGCAGCATTTGGCTTTCTTTGCGTTAGCATTGCATATTTTTTATGAATGGCTAATGAAATTATCTACAGGCTAGTTTTACCATCTATACTTACACATTGCCAAATATTATGTAATTTGTTCATTGGTTAATCATTTCTATTATTGTGCATTCTTGTTAGGATATTATCATTCGCGGTGGTAAAAGTATCCCCCTCTACAGGTAGGAATTGATTGTTAATCAGGTTCATTCTTTTTAACATTTTCCAGGCACATCTATTTATCATTTTCTATCAGTTTTCTTTTACCTCTTCCTTTTCTTGTTCTTCTATGACCATATATAACAGCATGAATTAACTTCTGCAGTAGGGTTATTGATGCTCACTCACCTACTGCTATTGTTATTCCGACAAGAGGTTCTTGCTTCAGCATAAAATTACGTAATGGTGACATTTCCTGGCATGATTTCCGAGAAAGAATAAAGAATTCCAAGTATGCTTCTTATCTCTGTATTTTTTTCTTATTTTTTTCCTTTTCTTCTTTAGTTATTGTTCTTCTCTTCTTTTCCCCTGGAGAGAGTTGAGACTTGAGAAGATTGATATGGTGTTCTTTTAAAGGTGCACCTATGCTCGGAGCTCATAGCTTAGTGTTTCAACATTGCATCTATGCTGCATGGGGCACACCTATTTAGGCAATACACACACGCATTCATGAATAGGCGCCTCGCTTGCATCAGACCTGCACTTGTACTTTGCACATTGGGCCTTTATGCCTTGAGGGGCTTTGTGCATTTAACACAGCCAACTTCTGTGTAGGCAATATTCATTCTTATTCTATTGTAGACTTGCCCTTTTGAGCTTTCTGGTGCAGGTACCTGCATTGCCAACCTCCTTTCTACGGGAATCACTTGGACATGTCCTTTATTATGTTGTCAATGGAAATATGCTTGTTGGTTTGACGAAAAAGGAATATAATTGTAAATACTCCATTTTGTTGGAATGTAATGTGGGAAGGGGAAATAGGGGACGAGTAGGAGAAGAAATTAGGAAAATGGGAAGAGACAGGAGTAGGGAACAAAGAGAAGTAGAGGCTAGTATAGAGAGAAGTAAATCACAATGACTAAATATTTAACTCATTAATGTCTCTCTAATAATAAAATTAGGCTCTTATATAAAGGAACCTATCTCCTAGGTAAATTAGAAAATAAATATAATTTCCTAGCTAGCGACATTTTAAAATA
>JAODPA010044146.1:0-16281 GCA_025585075.1 Nepenthes mirabilis | reverse complement strand
GATATATATATATATTTATTTATTTTCATCACATTCAAATTAATCCAAAATCCCAATTAATATTAAAATAATCCAAACGGGAATCCGGGATGTTACATTAATGATGAATTGAACTACTTATATTTTAACAATTTGAAGGATAGATGTTAAAAACTTAGTTTGTTAATAATGGCCACACTTAACTATTATCATTAAATGAGTAATAATTGTTGAGGTTTGACTCATTACTTGACAAGCTTGAAGGTTTGATTTCAACTCATCACTTTAATAAGTTAAGCTCGAATGAATTGTAATGACACTTCTAACCAAGCCATAATTTCTAATAGACATAGAACAATATGTGATACGTATGTAAGTGTCCTTAGCATAAGAGATGATCATTAAAGACCACATTCAGTACATGGTATGTCAATACATGGCTTGTTGGGTTTCTCTAAATCTCAATAACTAGGAACCGAGTTATTACTAATTTAGTTTAGTAGTTAGTGTATGGTAAATGAATGTACCAAATAATATTCTGTTGAAAGTTTGCTCCTTAGTTAAGCAAGCTCATAAAATAGGCCTAATCAACTTGCTAATTTTATTGAGTCGAGCTGAAACAAGCTTCAACAAATAAATTTGATGCAAGCTCCAAGTATTTTTGTTTGATTAACTTTTTCTCATGTCAAATGATTGTTGCTTTGTTAGCCACCGTTAATAAACATTGACTTGTTGAAATGTGCACTTTTCCAACAAAAGTAGACAGACACATTTTCTAGGGAAAAAAAAACTGAGAAAATGAAATACTAGAAAAAGGAAAAAAGTTGAAAAATAAGAACAAAAAAACTATTTTTCCATTAGTTGATAAACATTTACCAAATAGTCAGATCAAGTAGATTTTATTTCTGTTGTAGGGGACCCAAAGGCAATCCCATGGACTTGTGCAACTCCTTTCAAGGCTGCTGCAGATGCATGGTGTCACATGGATATCCATAAAGGTGATGTAGTTGCCTGGCCAACTAATCTTGGTTGGATGATGGGTCCTTGGCTAGTTTATGCATCACTATTGAATAATGCTTCCATAGCTCTATACAATGGATCCCCTCTCAGTGCTGGATTTGCGAAGTTTGTACAGGTAGGAATGTTATTTGCATTAGCCTTTTATATAGTTATTTAGATCTGTTTTCCATTTACTTGAATCTGTATGTAACCTTGTTTTAGTTGCTTCCATATATGCTCTAGGGTAGAAGGAATAGTACAGAAAAACAAATTTTTAATTCACCCTACCCAGGTCGGCTACATGAATCTTCTTCCTTAAGTCTACTCAACTTACGCAACATCCTACAACAGTGAAGCATAGTCAAATCCTTTTTTATACTATCTTACTCAAAGTCCCATAGATTAGACCACCCTTTACTTAAAAAAAAAAAAAAAAAGATTAGACCACCCTTGATCATTATTTTATTAAGGCTAAGATTTTTTTTTTTTTTCTGGTAGTCTAATATATTTTTTTGGAGTCATTACTTTTGGCAGTTGCCTATTAGAAGTTACCCTTACTAGTTGTGAGATTTCGTTGAATATTGTACCTATTGTTATCTTGGTGCTTAAAGAAAGCCCTTCCCAGCACATAATTTGTTCCATCGGAGTGTGGACTGAGATTACTAAATCTCGTTGATCTCTCCCCCCCCCTTCCTGTTTATCCCGCTGTTATAACCTTTTATTCTAGGTCCTTCTCTGATTTCGCTCTATTACAATATGAAACTTTTCTTAGACCTTCATCTAACAATTAATCTTATGGGTTTATTAGTTTTTTGACATGGTATCAAAGACTTGTTGATTAAGTAGTCTTGAGTTCAATCATAAACTCCTTGCTTTCCTGTTATTATTTCTTAGCACATGGTATGTATTGGGCTTATATTAATCGTTGCTTCAAACCCAACAGGGCATTCACATGAGGGGTGTGTTAGATTATAAAATCACTTGGGCCTTCTTCTAACAGCTTGAGATTTTGGGCCGTTTGGTTTCTTGACGCACTATTTACCTTTCCTCTTCCCTTGTCAAGTTGTCATAGATTAACATGTTGCAGATTTATCCATTGTTATATATTGCAGAACTCACAGGAGAAAATTTCCAGATGCTTTAGTCATGCATTGAATGCTGATTCTTTGTTTGAGGAGGACAATGCAGCATAGTCGTAGGATGACCATTATGCAATAATTCGCTGGTGCTGATAAAAGACATTCTAACAGCTGTTACCTTTCATGCTAAGCTTTCATTTACTGATATAGGATGCTGGGCATTACCTTTGTCTGGCCATGCGCATTGCTATGTTGTATGGTGTTCTGTACTGCCATGTTGTCTATATATCTCTGATGTCTGCTTTATGATAGTTGTGAGTTCCTGATAGTCTAGCCAAAGTTGTTTGTGGTGCCAATAGACGTGTTGGTAGGAATCTTCCATTATATTTTGGAGGAGAGTTCCTTTATCATTTACCTGTCAACTTACACTGATTATATGCATAAAGATGCGGGAACTAAACTTAACAAACCTTAATTTGGAGGACTACTTTTCTGGCACTTTTGGACAGTTCTTGTTCTTGTGGAGTGTGGTTGTCTTTTTCATAGACATTGTTGAAAGTCATATATTTCAATGGGTTCACATCTAGTGTACATGGAGGCCTTTGGAATAAAAGTGGAACTGCTGAGAAACAGAAGAGGGTTTATGATTTGAAAAAAAAAAAAAAAAAAGGCAACTGTAAAGGGTTAGCATGGTTTGTGGCAGTCTTTTGGATGTAGATCCACCATTTGGCTCTGTCCAACCATGTTTGGAATTAAAACTTAGTGGGGGTGAATTAAAAATTTTGAATTAAAAAGACAACTTTTTAGGACATATCAGTCACATTTCTATCTGAACAATGGCATCGCCCTTTGCTGTGTACGAGGAAAGTAATGTAGTTACTGTCATGGGTTATCTGTGTGAATTGAACTTTGAACATTGGTCACTCATGTGGATATTGCTGATTCCCTATGTCATCCCTCCCTCCTTCCTCTCTGCCTGTTTCCTCCTCAGTCTGTCTCCTAGATGAACTGAGGATTTTTAGAATCTCCCTTTTCTAGAGGGGTCATCTCAACTTTATCTTTGTTGAGCTTTAATACTTGAAAAAGAAAAACCTTGGTTTTATCAAGGGTTCATTAAACACATTTTGTGATAGCATCTCTGTGTGGTATACTTCAATTCCCTTTTTCTTTGCCTTATCTGTAAAGGACCATCTGATGGAAGATGCCTTTGTTGAAATCTGGGTATGGTGGGTTTATATTTATAGGCTGGTGGAATGAAGTGTATTGGTCTTTCACTTGATTACATAGGGAGATGATGTTGTGAGGGTAGAAATTTAGGGAATTGCTTCCCCATTGAAAAAAAAAAAAAAGGAATCCAGCTGCAACTGCTCTGGACAAGAAATAAAAGCCTAGCTTACTGATTTCACAATCAATTTGTATGTAATTCATTCACATCCCATTCTATAATGTATGCCTCTTATTTACAGGCAAAATCACTTATTTTAGTTGGTTAGAGTTCTTGGTGCCAATGCCTTTCTCATCACACTAGTTTTAACTAACTCACAATTTACTAAATTACTAAACAGGATTGCTGATCTTGTGATTTGGCAATCTGTTGGCTGGTGCTGCAATTTCTGGGTCGTTTTGGCATGACAACATATGTGATGTTCACTTGGTAAGGATGATAACAGCCCATTCAACCATCCCAGTCTTGTATACTATCTGCAGCCGGAGCCTAATACTGCAGAGCAGAATAGCACAGCAGATCAGCCAAGAGCAGATCACAGAAGAATGCAGTGTCTAATTCTAGACAACTAAACATACCAACGTAAGAAATGTCCTAATAATACTAATACAATATTGATACATGAAAGCTGACTTCTAGATAAAATAGATCCTCAATGTTGGCAGATTCTTTCTCGAGCGTGTGTAGAAAATAATGTTGATTGACAACATTACTTTTTTCTCTTAGTTTTAGTTCTTTTATGCATAAAAGGGGATTTAATCACTAAAAAGATACATGCAGAATTCTAGCAAAGTGTTGATATGTTCAGGCTCTATTATTACGTTTGTTAGGCTTCTTCTGACCTCCATTACTCCCTCATGTGTTAACTCTTTTTGCCTGTCCACCAATTGGCAAAGAGGAGCTTTTTCCTTTTAGTAGGATTATAAAAGAGAAGAGAGAGACTTTGTGGAAGACCCTCACAATTAGTGTTAGGGATATGTTCTCACACACACCCACGCCCATATATGTAGGATTATTAATAAATATAAAGACTAAAATATCCTTACAAAGAAATATACTATCAACACATTTTATTCTAATAATAAGCATATTCTACCACCATTGATAAGATATTCTAGTAATCTATCTCAAGCCTGAGCATGGATGTTTAATACTTATTTCTGGTATGTCCAATTTCGCCATTTAGTTTTCAACATTTATTTTTGGCATGCCCACTTTTACCACAATGGAAGCAAGTGTTTCATAGCTGTCTTTACTATCACAACAAGTAGCCATAATAAATCAATTGCCACAATAATAACAAAAAAAAAATCATAAAACAACTAGAATAGGGCAATAGTGTTGTAAGATGAATATGACTAAATGTGGCCTTACTGCAGTAGCTTGCCAAATCAAACATGCATTTTCCCTCGTTCGATGCTTACTGTATCATTACTAGGAAACTGTTTGCAGCTAGGGTTTGAAACAGGAGAACATGAAATCAAAGGATAGATTCAACATGAAAAAGACTTCAACAAGCAAGAACCAACACAAGCATAATCTCCCACACATGAAATCAAAGGATTATCCACCAGAACTGAACAAAAATATCAACAATAGTGATGAACATAGGAACAAAATTGTGCAAGGTTAATTGAGGCCAGAAGCACAATAAATACCATAAATGTGATTCGATTCATTGTCTACAAAGCATTCTCAGGTGATGATGACTAGCAAACACATGAGCAATTAAACTGAACTCCCCTATTAGTCGAATTGAGCAAGAACCAACCAGATCTAGAGTTTTAAGTGAAAACCCTAGGTTGACAAAACAAATGATTAATCAGCTTCAATCAATGAAATTGATTTGGGGCTTTGGATAAACAAGATGAGGTGCACCGATTTCTGAAGGGAATAGTTGCCAGGAGTGGCAACAGCAGCGGCAGTTACTAATTCTCTGATACCGCGTAGAATAATGAAAGTGAAGAGAGACTTTGTGGAAGACCCTCACAATTAGGTCTTGGGGTATATATATATATATACAAGGACTAAAATTCCCTTGCAAATGACCGTACAATTAGTTTATTCTATTCTAACAATACGAATATTTTACCACTAATGATGTGATATTCTCACACTTTTTTTGCCCCCATTTGAATAAAAATTCTCTATCAAAGAGGGAGAAAAGAAAGAAACCAAAATGTACAGCTATTGCTTTACTGTGTAAAATTGGAGCTGAATGGGTGGGCTTCCCAAAAACATTGAAGTATAGAGATTAGTTAAATGATTACCATATGGCTGTATATCAAACTTAGGCTTCTATCCTGCAAACTTACCCCTGTATATTGTTAGTTGTTTTTTCATGCTATTCATTAGAAATGAGCATCTTTCATTCTCTCTCAGTGTGCTACTAGTTCTCCCTACACATTGCACTTCTCCGGCTGTGACAATGAACAACAAAGTGAGGATTTGAACAAACAATTACAGTAAAGGAGTGAGATTAGCCACTGAACTGCTACTCTAGTGGCTAGGCCTTAAATAAGATGCAGTGGCATGTCATTCCATGAGAGAATTATTTATGACATGTGAGAATTATTTGAATATACAATCAATGATTTATTGCTTCTTTAATGCTATGAGAGTATGTATTTTTCCATTTGCTATCCACATTATAACATTATGTTTTGAATATGATTTTTAACTTCTTTAAGTATCAAGCTGGAAGCAAAATATGCTACTGATCATGGTGAATAATTCTATACAATATATGGGAATAGTTGGATGTTTTGCTGACCACCTCCTAACCATCTGTTTAGGATGCTAAGGTAACCATGCTTGGTGTGATTCCCAGTATTGTTCGGGCTTGGAAAAGTTCAAATTGCACTGCTGGCTATGATTGGTCTACCATCCGGTGAGTGTAAATGCTACTATGAGATTGCTAATATTTTTAGGAACCAATACATCCGTGCATTCAGATGTCATGTTTGTGCTGGAAGGAATTTTATGCATTCCATAGAGTTTCAGATACTTTCATGTCTGATACAACCATTGTATTCAAACTGTGGTTGCCGCAAAGTCTATTTCCTAACAAGATTTTTTTTGTCAACACTAGATGTTTTGGCTCTACTGGAGAGGCATCAAGTGTGGATGAATATCTGTGGCTGATGGGAACAGCACATTACAAGCCTGTGATTGAGTATTGTGGTGGTACGGAGATTGGTGGTGCTTTTATAACTGGATCTTTATTGCAGGCTCAAGTATTAGCTGCTTTTAGCACGCCAGCTATGGGCTGCAGCCTCTTCATTCTTGGCAGTGATGGAATTCCTATTGTAAGCACCATTTAACGTGACAGTTACTCTTAAATGGGAAAAGTAAGTTTAAGGCTGCATTGGAAAGAGCATATGCCTGCATTATTTCTCCACATGATTGCAAATTGATTTTGCGCTGCATGCATTGTGTATCTTAAATTCAATGTGCTTTTCAGTTTACTTACTATTTTCCCTTTCATTGCCATCCAGAGTTTTTTTAGTTTTTCTAAATAACGTAATAAGTAATTCCTACCACTGTAAAAGTAATGTCCTGAGTATCCTTCCAGTCTTCCATCTTATTACCTCTGGGGCAATTTCTTACTTGTCATGGTATCTACGAAGTGAGAATCAACATTCTGCATATGGACATTTATTGTTTGGAAGGGAAATTTATTGGGATATCGTGAAACATCTTCAAAATTAAAATGAAATTTTACTAAACTACTATTAACCAGCAATGCTTTAGTACATCGGATTGTTCAGAAAATGAGAAACAACATATTAAAGTACCAAGTTGTTGCCTAATAAAGAAACAGCTGAGAAAGGGTTTGTATGGATAAAGCTTGTCAATGGTAGTGTCGCAAGCATGATCATGTTAAGAAGGATTGCATTCTTGGTTCTCCAGGGAGCATGCTCTGGTTTATCATCTATCACAGACAAGCTATGTTTTGCAGTGGTTTATCATCTATCACAGACAAGCTATGTATTGCAGGATGTTTTTCATACTTCTTATTCCAAGTGTTTAGGCTACTTTGCTGTTGTCTTAAGGATGGTAACTGCTAGCTTGGTACTGATGACAACAATTGCAGCATCATGATCGAGACAGCCTTTTATTGCAAATAGATCTTCTGATTGAGAGTCTCCAAGCTAGTTTTGAGCGTGTTAAAAGACTTAAAAGTGGCCCACTGGTGGTTGTTGATCCTTTGCCTTAGAGCTTGGCTCAAGGGATCGAGCTGTTCCTGAAGTACTACATACTTAGGGGATTGTTTGGGGTTGGTGGGAATAATTTTCCAGTGACCAGTGGATTTCAGAATGGATGCTTCTGAAAATTAGAGATGATTTTGTTAGATTGGAGGTCAATACTGCTGAAGTTTTAAAAAATCAAAACAACAAAAGAAAGATCCGGGGTGGTATTGTAAGAAAATGATGGGTTTCAGTTTCACCAAATTCTTGGGCTTGACTTTTATCTACCGAAGAGCAGGCTAGAAAATTTTTAAACCCAATTAGGAAAAAAATTGAGGTGATTAGTTGCATAGAATCAAGTCTCAAAATGTGGAAGAGAGGATAAAGAACTCATGCTGCTAGAATAGAACGTGGAATATAGGAGTTGATTTGTCGTCTTTCTTTATTTTTCGGTTTATGGTTTGCGATCTCTAGGATAGGGTTACTTGGTGTTTATGATTACATTGGCTATGAGGGTGTAACTTTTGTACTTCGGTGTCACCCTAGTGTGCTTCTAATTAATTTTTTTCTTACAAATGTAAGGACAATCTAAGAAATGACATATCCTGACATAGGTAATATCTTTGGAATGCTTGAACAAAATGGAGGTCACCTATCCAGAAAAGAAATGAGCTTACATAGTAAACTTGATGGTGTAGTATAGAAGAAAACATGGATGTTTAAATAGTTCAGACACCTAAGGCTTTTTGAGGTTAGATTAGAGCCATAAGAATTTCGGTCTTAAAGAAAGTGGATTGCAGTGAAGTGTTAAAAAAATATTTGAAATTACTATTACTCTTGAAGGGGGATGCACTAAACCAATCAATACGGAAATAAAATCATATAACTGATTCCACTTGGTTGGGCTTAGGGATTTTTTGTTGTTTATATATTTGTGGAAATATTTTTTTTAAAAAAACTGACTACTTGTGTACGAGACTTCCCACATTATGGATTTTGTAAATGGTCAGATATATATAACATTACCTCTATATTGTAGAAACATGGATATCATTTTAATAAAAAAGGAAAAAGTAATCTAGTTATGATTTTGAAACGTGAAACTGAATTTAATGTAGTTGTGTGGCTCATTGAACTTCTGGGTGAGCATTATGTTCGTTCAGTTAATGTTTACATCCTAGAATATCTTCCTTGACACTTGAAAATAAGCCCATTAGAGCTTTTTTTTTTATCTACTTTGCGGGTGATCATTATACTTTTGTTCCTCTTTTTTAATTCCTTTGGCTATTTGCACAAACTATTTTTCCATGCCATTCGGGGTTATCTTAGATTTCTCAAACATGCTTTGTTTATGATCTATAGCCACAGAACATGCCAGGGTTTGGTGAACTGGCCCTCAACCCCCTGATGTTTGGAGCTTCACATACCCTTCTTAATGGTGATCACTACAGAGTCTACTTTGAAGGAATGCCCATGTGGGATGGCAAGGTAAGTATTTTTCCCAATGTACTAATATAGTAATAGTTGATATTCTGAACATTTAATGCTGCTCCTTTGCAATACTAGAGTTCATTTTTTTATTGCAGGTTCTACGAAGGCATGGAGATGTCTTTGAGCGTACGGTTAAGGGGTATTATCGTGCACATGGCCGTGCAGATGATACTATGAATCTTGGTGGTATTAAGGTGTGTTGCAACTTGATGTTTCATGGACCATTGAATCCTGTATATGAACACTAGATTCACCCAAACCCTGAGAATTGATAAGTATTACTGAAAACACGATAATCTGACCTTATCTTCTTACTGTGTTGATTACTCTTATATTATCTCTTTTTTTTTTTGGTAAATAATTAATTGCATTAAAATTTAAATAAAATGTACAGAAACTATCTTATTTGCCAAGTGTTTTGCCGACTTAGGAAGAGAAAACATAGAAATAGGGAAGGCCCCTAAGACCTTGATAAAAGTCCTAATAAAAATTACAACAATATCCGATCCCCATGATCCACGATTACAAACAGGCTAACAGGCAGCAAAGGAGGCTTTCGAGCACATTCATTAAAATGAAGCAGCATAACCAGCATCCTTTCCATCTCAGCAAGGCCATATTGGCCGCAAGTCCAAATCGGCACTTGACTTGCCATGTCAGCAAAGTCAAACCAGCCACAGAGCCACATCGGCCTCAAGACCAAATCAGCAACCTCAAGTCCAACTCGGCAATTGATCAGCAAAGCCAAATCGGCATTGAGATCGGCAATTGAAATCGGCCATAAGCCGGCAATTGCATTCGGCAATTGAAAACGGTCACAGTAAAGTCAAACCGGCGACAAGTCGAAATCGGCAACTGAAGCACAAGTCCAAAACGGCATTTGACATGCCATGTCAGCAAAGCGAAACCGGCCTCAAAGCCAAACCGGCCTTAAAGCCCAAATCGCCAACCTCAATTTCAAATTGGCAATTGACATGCCAAGTCAGCAATTCCAAATCAGTGAATCACCACATGCATGTTTAGCAAGGCATTTTTGGCTAGTCCACATTCCTCAGTAGTTTAACTTTGTTTGACCAGGTAAGCTCCGTTGAGATTGAGCGCATCTGTAATGGAACCGATAGCAGTATCCTCGAGACAGCGGCAATTGGAATTCCACCTCGCGGGGGAGGACCCGAGCAGTTGGTAGTAGCAGTTGTTTTAAAGGATGCAAATGGACTGATACCCAATTTGGATCATTTGAAGACTTCTTTCGGTAAAGCAATCCAGGAGCGGCTAAATCCTTTGTTTAGGGTATGGTTTCAACCTTGTCTTGAAATTACCTTTATCTGGTGAAAATGAAAACAGTGGAATAAAAATAGAATAAATGGGAATGGAAACCGAATGAATTCTTTTCCATTCTGGCCAAACAAATGCCACATGTTTTTTACCCCTCATGTGGACCATACACAGATTAGGCTGTGTTTTGTAAATCTTTCAACGGTTGCTTTTTTACATTTTTCTGCTTAAAAAATTGAGGTGGGCACGTTTGGTAATGCATACCAATGTCTATAGAGGTGCTAAATTCTATTTTTAGAAAACTTCTCAATGGCCATGTTGACAAACATCTCTTGCTTATTTCTACAGGTTTCTGAGGTGGTAATTCTTCCCTCTCTTCCGAGGACAGCAAGCAACAAGGTTATGAGGAGGGTCTTGCGGAAGGAACTCATGGAGACAACTCCAAATTCAAGACCAAAATTATGAAAGAAGCTTGTATGTTTGCGTATGTCTACTGCATTAATAATTTTGACCTGTGTCAATCAGCTTTTGATCAGTATCTTGTTACAAAAATAAAAGGTTTGTTGGCAACCTTAATCAACATTGTCATTCATGATGCTGGACATGAATGCATGAGCTTCGTATGGTGGGTTATTACAGATATTAATGCTCCACGAAAGGTAAATATAGGTTTTCTGTCATCTTCAAGTCAATGCTGTCCATGAAGAAAGCAGTCGCACAGATAATTGAACCCTCTAAAAAGTATAATGGTCCATCCGACTCCCGGCCACCGCCTTGCCCATGACGACGGTCAATATCCGAAGGATAGCTAAGAAGTAAAAGCTCTTATGATGTTGCTCGATTGGATGTGAATGCCAAGGCCGAGGCCAAGT
Organism: Nepenthes mirabilis; assembly: GCA_025585075.1. Taxonomy (NCBI): domain Eukaryota; kingdom Viridiplantae; phylum Streptophyta; class Magnoliopsida; order Caryophyllales; family Nepenthaceae; genus Nepenthes; species Nepenthes mirabilis. Next base: position 5,171 of record JAODPA010044146.1, on the reverse strand, counting down.
TCAAGTATTTCGAATGAGGTCATTAATTTTGCTCGGGATAAGAGTACGGTCTTGTTAAAATTTAAAGCAGAGATCTTTCGTAGACCTCATGAAGCATCTTAAAATCAACTAATCAAACTTTATTTTTAACTTTAAATAAAGTTATTTCGATTTTTTGGTAATTAATTAATTATGTTAATTATAGTGTGTCTTTCATTTAATATGCCATTTCTTTTTCATAGCATAGGCATTTAGTACTTAAATTATTCTGACCTTTTCCCCCAAGCTTAGTCTAAAAGTATGATTAATTTAACTTAACAGCATGCCATGTAGGAAAATATGGGCAAAGGTTCCCCTTGTTTGTGAATTCTTTTCTTTTAAAGAAAGGGTAGGACTGTGCATCTATATTTGCTCTTAATTGAATGAACATTATTGGCACATTAAATGTGTAAGCTTAAATTCATAGCTATAATCTCTCTCTTTCTCTATTCTTGTTACCTTAGTAAAACCCCTGAGTTAGGCCAATGTTAACCTGTACGAGTTAGCAAGGTTGGTGAAATAATTTAAATTATTGCAGTCAGGTTCGGTATCATGAGTTTGATTTCTGATATTGTGTGTCCGACTTTATCTAGTGTATAGTCTTTTATGAATTAGATTATGTACTCTAAATTCAAGACATGCTCGCAAAGTGAGGGTCTAAACCCTTTGTTTTATTAAAAAAAAAAAAAATAGGTGAATATCCAATTACATTCTATTCCTATTTTTATTTCATTTTTCTTTCCTAAACTCCGAATAAAGTGCCAGGCATGATAATTAAGGGAAAAAATTCGACCAAAAAGGAAGATGAGGAGAGAATGTGGACGGACAGTGGACGCATCTTATTCGCAATTTTTGTTTTTGTCTTCTTTTTAACAAATGAACTCAATTTATGAACTTAATTATATGCAATTTATGTTATTATGGAGCTATAAAATCTTATTATTTTATTTTTGCTCTTGTTAAAAATATAACTACTTTTACATAGTGCATTCCGTGAGAAATGTTTGAATAACACGATATAAGCATACGAATAACAAGCTCTCTGCTTAGGGATTGTGATAGAAAACACATATAGAGAATTTGTCATGAATCTTTGTTTTAATCGTAAAAATTTATCGTGGTTTTTTTTTTTTTTTTTTTTTTTTTTTGTTACTAAATCGTCCATTGTGCGCCAAATGGATTTATTTATTTATATAGGCCTTAAAACTATCTTGAAGCAGTTTCCTTGTACATTCTTGAACATTTTCCTCGTCTAGAGTTATGACTAGTTTGTGTTCTTTTCTTCCGACCATTAACCATCACACTGGGTAATTGTCCTCTTGATAAGAAGTTACTGTCTCCATAAGTAATTATCACATTTATATTTGTGGATTTAATAGGTCTGACAAAATAATTATACGTTAAAAAATTAATCCTTCTAATAAATTATTTTATCAGTAGGGCCAACACATCCTAATTGGTATGGTTGGCCCTTTTTATCAAACTTAATTTGCATGCAATTCACATATAGAATGGCCACTTAAGCTAGATGATCTTTTGGCACTTTTCCACTTGAGGGATTTTTCTCCTTTGGATGTGCCTTGGCAGGATGATTGCCATCAGATGGCCTTTGGCAAGGCAATCTAACAGGAAAAGCCTATGCACAGCCCTTACTTGGATGATTTTTTTTATAGAATAACTTTCCATAGGACAGTTTTTACATAGGACGATTCTTAACAAAATTTTAGGTGGACTCACCATATTAGATAACTTCAGTTCAAATATTTGAGTCCAAGTTTAGCAAATTTCAATGCTAGAACCATCACTAGCCCCTCCCTTGAAGGCTGAATTGTGGGTTTCAAGGTTATAAATGTGAAACCCAATTGGAATGGGGGTTTGAGAGTTCAAGGATCAGGATTAAAATCGCGGATCCTCTTCTCTGCTGAGGGAGAGGACATTTGTAGGCTCCATGGTGGAAGCTTTTGGGCACGAGAATTTTTAACAGATGACTTGTCGGAATTCGCCGATCGTTAAGCGCTGGCGGTGGCCAGCGTGCTAGTTGTCACATTGTGGAGGCGCGGTGACTGTCGTTGGATGTGGCTGACACTGGCCTGTTTAACTTTGTTTGGATTGGTCGAGCGACTGTTGGGACGACGTACGCTGTAACTTGCTTGCGTTGGCCTCGTCTCCTATTAGCTCACATTCCCTAAGCTGGTGCCCCCTGCACTGCCCGTCTGCAACCGCTTCTGCAGAGGCGCAGACGAAATTGATTGGGCGCGCGCTAAGGGAGCCTAATGGGTTCTACCTCAATTTCCCTGGGTCACTTCCACCTGGTTAGGCCTGTTCACTAGTTGGAGCCTGTCTGCAATTAGTTAGGCTTTGTTGGTTCTGGCCTAAATCCGTGTTGGACCCATCACTAGCCCCCATGTCCGGGGATGGCCTATTGTCGGGTGCTAGCATGTCAGAAGGTGGGTCCCGCCCCTGGCTTATGTGTGCCTTCCCGAGATGCGCTAGTCTCCTATTCTCAGGGATGTCGTTCCTTCCTCATGGGAATATGCAACTTTTTAGTGGTATCGCAGTGACTCGGTGTCCTGTTTGGAAAGATTCACGGCCTGAGAATTAATCTTGCATTGATGGGTTTCCTATTCCTTGATTAATAGTGGTCGAGCGGCGCACCCCTTTGGGAGTTCGTCGAGCTTTTTGCGTGGCTATAAATTGAGGGTCCCATATTTTGGGGACCCAAGCTCACCCCTTCACCGGTGAAACAATGTGGGGTCCTTGGCGAGTATCATGCCTTGTGGAGTTCCGCATGGGAATTGGATGGATTTATGGGAAACTTGTAGCTGTTTTTGAAGCTTGTCGTCATGCTCCTCTCGTAGATGTTTCCTCCTTGTAATGAGGGTGTCTTGGCCACTTTACAATTATCATGTGCCTTTTCTCCGTTTGGCTAGGGTGTTCGGCCATTAGTGGAGCATCGTGAGGTCATCACTGCCATTAGGGGACTTCGTCCCCTCAATACCATGCTGCCTGCGACTCTCTTTTCAACTGGTCATCCTCCTGGCTTGGTTAGTGGAGGCATATTCTAGGATCTCGTCAGGTTGTGCATCTAGCATGTCGTAGCTTTGGCGGTTGACCTTGGATGGGTGCCTTTCCCTTGTTGTGGGGAAACCAGTCTCACTGGGAGCAAGGGATTGGTATCCAATTCATCCAGTCGAGGGTGATCAGTTCCAGAGTTGACGCTACCAGAATGAGATGACTCCTCATGATGTAGCATCTTCTAATTGGGACTGAGCCAACTTGGTGGGCGCCATTCTTCTCCTACTCCTTGTATTTTGCTTTATTTATTTTTTTTTAATATTTGCGTTGGCACAAGTCTTGTACCTTGTAACAAACATTTCAATGAATAAAAGTGTTAACTTTTGCCTTTACCTCTGGTGCGATCATATTTCTTCTTTACTACTATTTGGTATGACTCAAGGGTTGAAAGGCCCTCTCGTTGCCATACATGTCAGATGACTCATATGTTTTGAGTGCCGAGCAGCTCGTAGTTGTTTCCGTTGGCACCCGTTGTGGCGAGCCGAGCTTAACCACTCAAACACTTGGCTCAAGCCACACATGCAGACTAAAAATTTAAAACAAAATATAACAATTTCACATTTTCAGACTATCTTATCCTTTTGATTTGACTACATTATAATAAATTCATCCATCAACTACAAAGACAAATTAGAGAAGAAATAAACTCAACAAGAGAAAAATACATAAATCTCCTTGATAACTTAAACTCATCAACTGGCTACCAGAACCTTCTTCTTTATTGAAATTTCTTCCTGCAATACGGACGTTTTCCCTCCAAGTTTGACGCTGTCTACTCAATCTGGAGCCAAACAAATACAATGGTGAGCCACAATCTAACAAGTGATAATAATTAAAAATACTAATAATAATAATGACCTCGAATATAAAACTACAAAGGTCTCAACATACTCTAACAACATATTATATTCGGGATAGATTATAATACTTCATAAATACGACTCTAGGCAAAATAGGTCACACTTGACCGGCATGTCCCAAAAATAATAAGAATGCCAATAATCAATGGTAATCCTCTGGGATTCGACATCAACGATGATTGGGAATTTTCTTGGTCCATATGTCAGCGAGAACGACATGTATAATCACGATAACAACCAATATGAATTCCACCGAACCCGAATATCATAGGATCCTCACAAAGGTACTGCCAACACAACTAATGAGGTACTCACAACCATAGAATATCCCAAGGAATCTCTTGGATTTTATTCCATCACTGTGAACCAAAAGTTGCGTATATCCTCCGCCAGTTGGGTAATTGCACGGGTTACCCAATACTCACAAGTTTGACCTCCGACCAAATCCATGGTCTACAGAGACTCTGCCCAACAAAGTACAGACGTCTCCCGAGCATGCTCTTCATCTGACTCAACTAGATATAGATGATCTCATCTACATGCTCCTTTTCCGACTCTACCAAGTATGGAAGGTAACTCACACGTCAAACCCAATATCTCCCGCCATGATACCCACGATATCATGATCTACGATGATCATATGGCCATAAGTATCTCACCGAACTAGGTAACGTACCTCAACCTATTAGAATACAAAAATCAGTATTGAATAAGCGTAGACCACATTAAAGTACCATAACCTCCTATTCGACCAGATACTTTAATATATTCATACACTCTCCTCAACCTTGACCGTAGGAAGCCAACGAATTCAAATACTCACACCGAATATACTATAAAGAAAGCTTTGCAACATCAACAATAGAACGTCGTTCGGTGCTGACATAGACCGTATTCACACTATCAAATCTAACACAAATAAACGTATCTCAGAACGTCCAAAGGAAGTACATAGAATGAGATATGATTTAATTAATTAGCTCAACTACTTTACTATTTTTTCATTTTATTCCGATGTAAGGCCTATTACTACTAAGGCCAATATTTAATGATCACTTACTAACAAACCGAAATAAAGCAATTAATTTCAATATAAATAATATTTTATCACATTTCACTTTATTTTATTGACATTATTATTAACAGGTTGTCCATCCACTACAACTCAAATATTCATAGTCATGTTACCGGTTCTTGTACACACAATCCATTTCCACA
>JAODPA010044145.1:0-11846 GCA_025585075.1 Nepenthes mirabilis | reverse complement strand
GGAGCATAAGCGTTTCCCAATCTGGATAAAACTGTCGAACATTCCGCTCGAATTGTGGACCAATGCTGGACTTTGTTGGGTAGCCAACGCGATTGGGACCCCTTTACAGATTGATCCCAGGACGGGCCGAATGGAGAATCTTTCTTTTGCAAAGATTTGTGTTGAAGTTGGGGTGGATGGGCCCTTTCCCAGTTCCATCGCTGTTCAAACTTGTCCCGTTTCTGAAGTTATTACTAGGGTGAATGTGGCATATAGCTGGAAACCCACTCGTTGTGCTCGTTGCCATCTGATCGGGCATATGGAATCAAAATGTCTGTCCAAGTCTGCCAACAATCATACTGGTACTTCTCAGCCTTTTGATTCTGTCTCTGCCATTTGTAATCATAGTGATAATGTTAAGCATCCTGAATTAAATGATGCAACTGTTCGTTCTGTTTCATCCATTTCCCCTAATATGGATACGGGTTGCCTCTCGATTGAGACTCGAATTGATGTTGATGATATTGGGTGCCATTTGTACGAGGCTCCAATTGACGCTGAGGGTTTTTCTGGGCACTGCCCCTCCATGGTGATCGCTGATCCCTCTTCCCAGGTCTTTGCTGATGTACAGACCTCTTTGGTGTCTGGTGGCACTTCTGATGCTCCACTCCCTACTATTTTGGAGGTCTCTCAGCCTGTAAATCAGGATTCTCTCCCCTCCTAATTGGATACTGTTGACAGTAACCAGCTTGAGTGTAGTTACTCAATCTTACCTGCTGAAAATGGGCACCAAGCGTGCCTATTGGATGGCTCCGGATGTTTGGCTGCGTCCATTGATAATCGAATTAGGGATTTGGCTCCTAACTCCCCTGATTCCGGAACTGACCATCACCATATTGATTTGGATGAGTATTTGCTTACTCCTAGCTCTATCAAGAGGATTTCTTTGAAATATTCCTCGAATTCTTCTTTGGTAGATGAATTACGGGGTATGGAGTTTGATTGGAAGATTTCTAAGTCAAGGAAAAAGAAAAAAACTGCCTCTAAGAAATCCAGGGGCGCTTCTGGTTTGTAGGATCATGATGCTGGGGTTTTTTTGACTGGGTCTTGCTTGGTTTTGATCTTCTGCCTTAAACCAGCTTTTGTGCTGCTGCATACTCCGTCTTGGAGTGCTTTTTGGCTTGAATAATTATGCCTCATGGCTATGGTGATGGAGCTGATCTGTTAATGTGATGTTCCTGTTGGTACAATGAGGAGATGAATTCATTTGTTGGTGAAATTGTCCGGAGTACAAGTAGCCGGAGTGCTTGGGACGGATTCCGAAGCGCATTGAATCCGAAGTGATTTGGACGGAGTGTTTGGGACGGACTGTCGCAGGACGGATTGCTTGGGACGGAGTGTTACACAATCCGGAGTGGTAAATTCCGGAATGCATTTTGCGGAGTGAGTTTCCGAAGTTTTTTTTTTTTGTAAGTAAGTGTGTATTTTGAATTTTTTTTTTTGTAAGTAAGTATTTTGGATTATAGGGAAAAAATTTACAGAAACAATATTTTTTACTCCAAATATTTTGACTTGGAGTAAAAACATTAACCGCTAGGGCATACCCCGAGCATCAAATACAACAGGAGTTCATAAAAAAGTTCAAAAAAAACAGTCCTCTAGGAGGACAAACGATCAACATAAACTACAAAATAAGGGTCATATCTAAGGATGGTTCAGCATACACAATATTGGCTCTTTATGCATCAAGTATATTTTGGATTTAAGGGAGAAAATAAATTTACAAAATCTATGTTATAACTCCAAGTTTTTTGACTTGGAGTTAAAACATAAAAAGTTAGGGCATACCCCGAGCAGCAAGTACATCATAGGATATTTCAAAAAATCTCTAAGAGGAATAATCTAAAAGATCGAAAATGAGCAAAGTCATTATACATAAGCACAATTAATTACTCCCCAAGAATTCCAGCAGCTGGGTCATCATGCAACACCACGCATAATCTTGCTCACCCACTGAGGCATTCAACTTCAACCCAGCACCACATCATGGTCGTTGTGCATCTGCATCAGCCCATCACTGAGCAGGACAGCAAAACGAGCCGCAGCTTCATGCCAGCCGAGGCCTTTCCATCACCACAAGGTAAAAAAAATCTGAAAACCAGGCACAGCATCCAAGCACCAAGTTCCAACACAATTAGCACCCAAAAACTACACCCAAACACACACACCGATAAACACCGGGCAGAAGCATCAATGCCTCGAAAAAAGATGCTGCTCAAACAGAGGCAGCATTTTATTCAGCATTGAACAAAGCTCCAGCCCCTACTGCAGTAAAGTTCTAGCCGAATGTGTAAACCAATCAAGGAAGTACCCCTAAACTACCTCAACCCGAACATCTTCAACCCCATGCCATCTTGATAGCAATATAGCCAAGGCCATAACAGTGGCTGACACCAGCACCATCTTCAGCTTGCCAAACCAGCAAGAAGACTAACAGATCAGCAAAGCAACAACAGCAACAAACTTGCGGTATTAGCCAGACAAGAGCAATCCAGTGGACTCAGCCAGCTACTCAGTCCTCAGCCGCAGGGTCCCAATCCTGAGTGAGTTTCCGAAGTGCTTTTGGCCGGAGTGCAATGTGCCGGAGTGATCCTTTTTCGGAGTGCGTCTTGGTCCGGAGTGCTTTTTGGTGAGTGATCTTCCGAAGTGCTTTTGGCCGGAGTGCAATGTGCCGGTGTAATCTTTTACCGAAGTGCGTTTTTGCTCACAGGGGGTTGGAAAGTGATGTTTCCCCTCTGGGTTGTGATGTACTTTTTTTTCATTTTCTATTGATTATGTAGAACGTTGGCCTCTTAGAGGTTGTTTTGTACCTTTGAATGTACTAGTTGCTCGGGGTATGCCCCAGCGGATAATGTTTTATCCCCAAGTCAAGATACTTGGCGATAAAACATTTAATTTATAATTTTTCTCCCATTAATCCAAAATACTTGCTTACCAAAAAAAAAAAAACTAAGGACCCTGAATCGGCCTGGTCCCTGTGGATCCACAGAACAAGAATAAAGGACCGATGTATCTGGACCCTCAAAGTTCCCGATTCAGCTCCTTGGAGCTGGAAAAAGATCATGAAACTCCGCCCTTTCATGTGCTCTCACGCTATCATGACCATTGGTGACGGCGCTGACACATTTATCTGGCACGACCACTGGCACCCTATGGGTCCGCTCAGCAATGTTTGTTCGGCCCGTATTCGTTTGGTCACGGGGCTATCTTGGGACGCAAAGGTAGCTCAAATAATTAGAGATGACCAATGGGCGTGGCCAAATCCCTATGACCAGGAAGTCTCTAGACTTGCTGAAAATATGCCCCCTTACGCCCCCAATTCCGAGTGAAGAGATTTATTGAGGTAGGACGGGAGCCCAGATGGCATTTTTTCTACAAAGACTGCCTATTTTCTTTTCCACCCCCCCCCCCCCAAGCCCAAACTGAGTTGGACAAATTTAGTCTGGGGCCCATTCCATATCCATGCCCACGCATTTACTCTTTGGCTGGCTTTAAGAGGTCGGCTTAACACCACTGATCGTCTTCACGGGGTATCAATCCTCTCCAATACATGTATTCTTTATGAACTGGATGACGAAAACCATGAACATCTTTTCTTCTCATGCCCCTTCTCCCAGTCCATATGGAACACTATTCAAAGGAAAGCTGGCTTTCAATGGCCTTATCCTGATTGGCCCCAAAATATAAATTGGGCTTCTCGCCAATGGAAAGGAAAGAATCTTCTTGCCCTGTCCAAACGTATAACCATTGCGGCTACAGTCTACTTTATATGGAGAGAACAAAATAATCGGATCTTTGAAAAATCCTTACCTCAGGATATGGCCCATATATGCTCTTTGATTACAAATGTTGTTCGGGACAAGTTGAAGGCCTCTTTGCCTAGCACCGGCCAGCCTTCCATTCCTTTTGTGAGGCGCTGGAATCTATAAAATAAAAAAAGGGGTTCCTTGTTTTACGGGGTGCTCTCTCCATGCCCGTTTTTTTATTCTTGGCCACCCTTCCATCCCTTTGTCTTCGGTTCGCTATTATGTTTTGGTTTTCGTCACCCCATTGTTATCTCTTTCTTCCCCCAAATGGCGGTCTATTATCGGAGCGGTTGAAAAGAAGCCTTTTATCCGGGGGCTGTGCTGTGCAATCAGCCCCAGCTTCTGACGGCGCTGCGGCGCTCCTCATCTGGCCGGGCAGCACCGGTGCCGGCCTCGGCCGGCCTCCTGGTTGCTTCGCCCGGCCGCCCCCCTTCTCCTTCTCATCTCTTGATCTCTTCGGTGTAGAATCTCTGTCCTGGCTAGTTCGCGTGGCCCTTTCTCTTCGCTCGTCCTGTGAGGTGCCTTAGGGCTTTGCCTCCTCTGGCCGGGTGGTGTCGTTGCCGGGCGGTCTCCTGGCTGGCCCCCTCGGTTTCTTCTCGGTTCAATCCTAGGCCTGCTTTTAAATTTGGATGGGATTCTGGCTTATTCGCTCGCGAGGCTGTATGTAACTTTGGTTGGCTGTTGGGCTTCTCAAAGGTTCCAGCGCTTCCGATTGTCTTCGCTGCCACTCTGATGTTCATCCTCCTGGGTATTCGCTCCTGCTGAACGGATTGGGGATGCCGTACAGTTATGGATTCGAACTGATTGGCGGGGTACTACAGAGCTGGCCGAAGATCTGATTGGTTGATTGTTTCCCTTCGGTTGCGGTGAGGTCCTTCCTTTTACTAATTTCTGCTGTGGCTTGGAGTCTCGAGCTTCGGTGTGCCGAGGTCTCGGAGGGCTGCTGTCTGATGTCAGCTGGTTGTGCCATTTCTCGCTTCTCATATGTGCGAGCAATTCTGCTTCTTTCATTTGGCAATCTCCAATGAATTTTAGGACAGCATTTTCTGGTTCGGGAGATTCCGTCTGAAGCCTTTGTTGGCACTCGTGTAGCTCGATGGAATTGATGCAGTCGATTGGTCCTGCGGCGGTGCTCTGACTGTTCTCTGGCTGTGTGTTCCTCTTGTTGGATGGGTTGGGGGAGCCCGTGCGTATTTGGATCGGGCCACTTCGGCTGAGGACCGAAGAGCTGGCTGAGGACTTTTTTGGTTGCATTTTCTTTCTTGCTGTGGTGATGCCCTGTCTGTACGCTGCCTAATGGGATACGATGCCTTGTCTGTATTTGAGGCAGGCTACTGCGATTGGGTTAGTCCCTTTGTTGTCTCCTTTCTGCATTTGTAGGCAGTTCTGCAATTGCCTAGAGGTTAGGGTGGTTTTCCTGTGGGCTGCTGTCTCATCTCGAAGGAATTGATGCAGCCGAATGTACTCTAGTGTTGCTCTGATTGTTCTCTGGCTGTGTGTCCCATTTTTAATTGGGTTGGGGGAGCCCGTGTGTTTATGGATTGGGACTTTTTGGCTGAGGGCTGAGTAGCTGGATATGGTACTTTTTGGTTGCTAAATTTTCTTCTTGTTAAGGTGGTGCCCTGTCTGTTCGTTGCTTTATTATGGTGATTGTGTTACAGTCCATTGGATTGCTATGTCTGGCTAATACAGCCAGTTTGTTTGCTGTTGTTGCTCTGCAACAATCCTGCTTGGGCTAAAATGGTTGATGATCCTTCGTGGGCTGATCCCATTGGCGTTGTGTGATGATCCCATTGCAGTTTTGTTGGGAAGTGAGAAGAGAGGCCATAGCCTGAGAAGAGGTTGGGACTTGCTCTCGTCTCTCTCCTCGAATTCAAATTCGAACTCCTTCTGCTGCCCGCTCGGCTCTGGCGGCGCCGCCGCCGGCCACGACCGGCCTCATGGGGGTTCGTCTTGTCCCGGTCTCGGACCCTGTTTACCCAGGTCTTCCGGTCCCTTCTCTCCATCCTTTGTTAGCGTCGATACCGTTTGGTGCGCATGAATTCCCGCCTCTGCCCGATAAAGCACTGGCCCCTCCAGATGGCCCTGATGCCAGATTCTTAGCGCAGGTTGAGGGTGTGGAGTCCGGTTCCTGTACCCCACCGCCGCCGGCTTCCCCTTCCCACCTCCCTCCTGATGAATCTGGTGCTCATTGTAGCGGTTTGTCTCTAACGTCTGCAAAGTCTCCTAACGCCAAGGTATCATCCAAATCTGTTCATGATTCTGGCCCGTCTTCAAACCCTACTTCCGTCCATGCTTCTGCAAAATCTTGGGCTCAAATCGCTGTGGACCAGGGGCCCCGATCTTTTGCCTCTCTTAAATATTTTCCTCCCTGTTCTGCAGTTGATGTCGACAACCCTTCCCCACCTCCTGCTGAGGTTGTACAGCAATGCTTCGAAATTTGGGGCTCAACTTTGGTGGATTTTTTCCCTAGAAATCCTCCCCACTTTTCGGCGGTTAGTGGCATCGCCCGTAGAATTTGGGCTAGGTTTGGGTTGAGGCACGTTGTTGTCAATGGTAATGGTTTGTTTTTCTTTCAATTTTCCTCTGTATTACATCTGGTGAATTGCTTGGCTAGAGGACCATGTGCCTTCAAAAAGTCGCCTATCCTCCTCAAGAGGTGGTCTCCGGGCTTGTGCTTGGATTCTGATTCTCTCGTGTCTATCCCTGAGTGGATTTCTCTGACTAATGTCCCTATTGAATTCTGGACTCCAATGGGATTAAGTTGGATTGCCAGTAGGATTGGCAAACCAATCCTGTGTGATCCCCAAACTGCCTCTATGCATCGGGTGCATGTGGCCAAGGTCTGTGTTGAGCTAAAACATGATGATCCTCGACCAGCAAAAATTAGGATTATGTCGTTTGATGCGGCACCTTCAAAGGTGGTTGAGATTGATGTTGAGTATCACTCAAAGCCGGCTGTTAATTTCCCTCTGAGCAGATTGAAGAGGCCTATTGTCCGGCCTAAGGCCCCGTTTCCTGTTCCTGATGCGGGGCTCCCTGGTAGAATGGTAGTGTCCTCTCTTGATCATGGTAAGGAAGATATGGCTTTGCAGAAGTGTTGCTCTGTCAATGGTGAATGCTCAGTAAGTGAAGATGTGGTTTCTTCACTGCCCCCCCAGCTTCCTATATATGGCCCAGCTATGGCAGGCTCTGTTGAATGCTCTGCCGATGGGGCCTCCCTATTATCTTGCGAGCCAGGGCAAAGTGAAGGGACTTTTTCTGAGGCTCTCCCTATTGGGAATGGTGGTTCGGATTCGTTGCATTTGGACCTTATTGTGGAGGCTTGTGATAAGGAGCCTTCTAAAGCTGATTGTCCCACTGCTCACCAACCGTTTGTAAACGTCACTGATGCTGGCCCCCTTCCTTGGCAGCTTGCGGTCCCGGATACGTAGTCTGTTTAGGATGCTGGTGTTCTTGGGGATAGGTGTGAGGTGGACTTAGCTGTGAACTGTGAACCCCTCTCTCTCTCTGCTGGTGTCGTTCTCCCTGTGGTGGCAGGCGATGTTGACGTGTTGGCACATGTTTCCTCACCTGTTAGAGTTGCTCCGGGTCTGTCTGGTGTGATTGAGGGTGATTCATTAGTCGGATCAATTACTGCTGTTGCTGGGGCCTCCCATGTGGCTGTTGCCCTGCCTGAGGTCCCGCCTGCTTCCCGCGCTTCGAGTCCATTTGAGGGGGTTGATCTTGATATCACCCCTGAATCTATATCTCGAATCATTCAAAAATACTCTCTGGACGGCTCTTCAGTTGATCTAGCAGGGACTAGCACTGTGAATAAGAAGGTTTATCTGGATGGCAGTATCCCAGACGCGGATCGGATTGTCGATCAGACTCCTATATCTGTTTCAGATGATGTGGTTCTTGATGAGAAGGATCCAATGTACTTGGCTTTTCAGCAGCTCATGGACTCAGATGGCTCTCGTCAACTATTCCAAGTCACCCCTGCTGAGCATACGAATCTTGTAAAGGACTTCCTGGACAAGTGCTGGCAGGATATAACTGTTGAGAACTTTAGTAAATTCCGCTTTGCCTTCCCAGATGCGGTGGAAAATGGGTTTCCCCATGATGCTTATTTGTTAGCGTTTCAACTAGTTTTCACGGTTGACTCCTCTCAAGCCCATAGTGCCTCATTCTCTCCAGAGGAGGAGAAGGTTGTTTTTGGATTCCTGTCTTTCTTGCTGAATTCGACTTTAAATTGGCCGGGTATCCTGAATGATAATCAGATTGATTTTTTAGTTGGGCTACACGGCAATGCTCTTAAGATCCCGACTGAAGAAATCTGGCGTCAGTACAAGTCTGGGAGGCGGCGTAAAGTTGCAAAAAATCGGATTTCTCATGCATGAAGACCTGCAGCTGCCGACTCCTTGGGGCAGCCTGGATCCTTTTTTTTTGCTCCTCTGGTTTGACCGAAGTGGATTATGGCCGGAGTGGATTTGTGCCCCTTAAAGCCGAAGTGGCCTTGTGCCCTTTAAGGACGGAGTGGATTATGGCCGGAGTGGCTTTGTGCCAGTTAAGGCCGGAGTGGCCTTGTGCCCTTTAAGGACGGAGTGGCAATTTGCTTGTTAAAAGCCGGAGTGAATTTAAATGTCGGAGTGGCCTTTGTAGCTTTCTCCTAAAAGACCGGAGTGAATGGCAGTTTGCATTTCAAAAGCCAGAGTGGCTTTAATAGCCGGAGTGGCCTTTGTGGCTTTTCAAATGCGTCTTGAAGGACGGAGTGAAATGGCTCTATTGGGCCCATTTTCTCTGTTGGACGGAGTGGCTTTGTTATCGGGCCACTCTCTTTTGGACGGAGTACAATTGCCGGAGTGGCCATGTTTCCTTTGAGACCGGAGTTCCTTCAGTTCAACAATTGCCGAAGTGCCCAATTTGAGGTCGGAGTGGCATAACATCCGGTGTGCATGCTTCTTTATTAGGCCGGAGTGCCCAATTTGGTGACGCGTTTCAAGTGCGTCTTAAAGGCTGGAATGGACGTGCGTATCTTGAGGCCGGAGTGGCCTTGTGCTGCTCAAAGGAGTTGTTTTGCACGCTAGGAAGCCGGAGTGATCTGTCGCTTAAATGCCGGAGTGAAGAATTGCATCTGGATGGTTGAATCCGGAGTGTATTTTGCCGGAGTGCAATATGCCGGTGTTGAAATTTGCCGGAGTGCAATTTAGCATAGTGCAATCTGCCGGTGTGCCTGTTTACCGGAGTGCAATTGCCGGAGTGAAATTTGCCGTAGTGCAATGTGGCGTAGTGCAATCTGCTGGAGTGCTTTTTTGCTGGAGCGCAAGTGTCGGAGTGCATTTTTGCCGGAGTACTATATGCCGGAGTGCTCTGGTGCCAGAGTGCTGCTGTTTCTTCTGCCAGTGATAGCCGGTGTGTAATTGAGACCGCTGTAGTGATGGGTTTGTACGGCGATGAAGGGCTAGCTGCCTTTCGGTTTTGCTGAGTTGATCTAGTCGACTGATGAAGTGTTTGATCATTTATTAGATAGATTTCATATTCTGTTGAGTCTGTCGTATGTTGGCCTCCTACAGGTTTTATGTTTTTTCTGATGTACCACTTGCTCGGGGCATGCCCTAGCGCTTATGTTTTATCTCCAAGTCAAAACACTTGGAGATAAAACATAGATTTTGTAATTTTTCTTCTATTAATCCAAAATACTTACTTACCAAAAAAAAAAAAAAAGATCCCATTGCAGTTTTGGCTGGAGCTTTGCTGAAGTAGGGGCTGGAGCTTGTTCATTGCTGAATTAAGTGTTGCCTCTGTTTTGAGCAGCTTCTTTCTGACCACATGAGTATCAAGGCACTGATGCTGGTGCCTTGTGGTTATTTTATATTGCTTCTGTGGGGCAGTGCACTGTGCTTGTTGTGTCGGGATGCTGATACTGCTCTTCTGCCCGGTGTTTACCGGTGTATGTGCATGGGTGCAGTGATTGGTTGCTGATGGAGTTGGAACTTGATGCTGGCTAGATGCTGCACCTGGTTTTCAGATTTTATTTAACCTTGTGGTGTTGGAAAGGCCTTGGCTGGCATAAAGCTGCTGCTCCTCTTGCGGTCCTGTTGAGCTCTTTTTGCTGCTCTTCTTGCGGCTCTTTTTGCTGCCCAGTGGTGGGCTGATGCTGATGTACAACGACCATGATGTGGAGCTGGGTTGTTGTTGAATGCCTCCGTGGGTTAGCCAATTATGCTTGGTGTTGCAAGATGATTCCAGCTGCTGGAATTCTTGGAGAGCATTTAATTCTGCTTTTGTATAATGAATTCGATCTCTTTCGATCTTTTAGATTATTCCTCCTAGAGGTTTTTTTGAAACATCCTATGATGTACTAGCTACTCGGGGTATGCCCTAACTTTTTATGTTCTAACTCCAAGTCAAAAAACTTGGAGTTATAACATAGATTTTGTAAATTTATTTTCTCCCTTAAATTCAAAATACACACTTACTTACCAAAAAAAAAAAAGCCTTTTATCCGGGGCTTTTTCAGCTCTTCCTTCTTTGGATATCCGGAAAAAAAAATCATACCAGGTGTGTTTTGATTCCCACTTTTTCTATTGGCGGTGGGAATCTCCAAAAAAAAAAATTTTGTTGTTCCTTAGCACCCTTACTGGTGCGGCTTGATGCTTCCCACGTTTTGGTTGAGGTCTTCAATGGAGCTGACATCACTTTTTGATCTGATGTTGTTGAAGCAGGGTGCTTTTGAGCCATAAGCCATTGTGCTGATGAATGAGCCGATGCTATGACAAAGAAAGCTGGCTGATTACATGCTGTCTGGTGATTAAGGTGATGCTGGTGCATGAGTAGCATGATTTTGATCTTATTTTTGGCCTCTGTTATTGCACCCTAGCAGGTCTTAGCTTAGTTGCTGCTGTTGATCCCGGTTTGTTGATGTGGAAGGCCTGCTGGTGCTGTAGTAGCAGCAGTGGGCTGAGTCTGCCTTTAGAGATATGTGAGCTGAAGTCGTGGATGGTTTTGATGAATTCTTGTTCTGTTTCCATGTCTTGGTCTGCAGTTTGCTATTATAGGGTGCTGTACTGTCCTTGTATGGCTGATGGTACCTTCAGTCAATTTAGGCTGGCTCTTAGTTTGTTGCTGGACCGGTGTAGGTTGACTAATTCTGAATTCTGGCCCTGAGTCTGCAGTTCGCCTGGCCGCAGGAAAGCTATTTGAAGGTGTTTGCCCTTCTCTTCTTGAGATTGCCGTATAGTTATTGTGGGCTTGTGTTATGTTGATGTAGCTGCTTTGAAGTGGTGATGTGGCTGACTTGGCCGGTTTCATATTTTTTGCTGATAAAATGTGAAGCTTGTTTTTCCACTGGTAAAGGTATCTCTGTGGAGTTGCAAACTCTACATTGACACTGCAGGTATGGATTTGCTGTCAGCCGGTTTGTCAGTCTTGCCTTGGTTCAAATGCTTATGCTGCTTTGGACTCCGATTGTATCTGCCGCCTGGCTACAGCGGGATTGTGATGGAGCTGATTTGCTGTGGTGATGTGGTTATCATCTTTTCGCTGTTGGGTGTTGGGTTGTCTACTGTGATGTTCGCTGATCCCTCGGCTACAAAGTCTCTGCTGTTTAGGGGAGCCGCAAGAGGCTGACGAGGTTGGCTGAGGATGGTGGCTGATGTGAATGGCTTACTGTTCGCACCGTCTGAATTGGTGACATATTTGGAGCGGGTAGCTGACTCTCATGTGCTACCTGGGACAAATATGTAGACGTGCATTGATGATCGCTGGTGTTGAGGTGCTGAAGCAATAATACTGCCTGCTACAGTGGTGGCGGTGGTGTAGAGTGGCTGTTCTGTTCTACTGATACCTTGAGCCCCTTGCTGCATCATTGCTGATTTGTTGTGTTGCTGCAGATGCTTTGTTCCCAATCTCCTCTTTGCTGTCGATGTCGGTTGGCGATGGCGGCTGCTAGGAGTGGCTGGCCACTTTTCGCTGCAGTGTGTTCCTTGGTATAAATGTGCTGTGGGAGCTAAAGCT
>JAODPA010044134.1:0-11847 GCA_025585075.1 Nepenthes mirabilis | reverse complement strand
CTATATTTCATGACTAGGTAAATAAGTGATCTGAAAAATTATTAAATATTAATAAAAATGAGTACCGGATGTATGCCTATTTTATGTAAATTTGCCTTCTCATAATTTTATTGTTTGATCCAAGGTTGATCTACTCATGAGTATATTCTATCTAGTACACCTATGTCCAATATATGTTTGATCTATGCATGAATAAATTTTATTCAAAATACTCATGTCTAATGTATTGTTGAGTAACACATGAGCACACTTTGTATGGAATATCCGCACATGATATACACTTGAGTGACACATGTGCATTGGGGGGTGCCCTTCCTACTCATGCCTTTATGTCTGATTCGCACCAATGCAATGCACATGTGCTGAATCGTTGTTTTCTAAATTGCCATATGTTTTTGACTTAATTGTAACCATCTTTATATATATATTTCATCTCTTCATTAAAAAGGAATATCTATTAAGAAAAATGGTTACAACCCTACAATTCTCATTGATTCATTAGTTGAAAAAACCAAACTATTCTCTTGAAATTAAATTGTAAAATTTTTCTCGTACCACCTGATGGGTACACCAATAGTGGATTGGCCCAAGAATGAGGAACGTCCCAAATCCACAATGGCCCATTAGAGCTTGGATCGTCAACGCTTGTCGTCGATCGGTCGAAAGGCCAATAAGTCAAGAGAAGCCCAAAAACAAAACGACCTGCTTGGGTCCATGACGGTCAACTCTTTCGTTGACCAAAATCATGCATGGCGATCAATGTTTTTATTGACCGAAAGAATGACTAGTTGGTTGTCTGCAGACTAGGCCTCAAGTGGGCCAAGCCTGGTTTGGTCCACGTGACCGTCTGCAACCAACAACGATCTTCTCCCCTGATTTTACGCTTTTCATAGAAGGTAATCTCCACTACAACAGTTATCAGCAGATTTAACGTTCATTCCTAAAGGAAGGGGCTAGAATCCTTTCCCTGCTTATTGAAAACCTTAACGATTATAGAACACAGAAGGAAAGCAATTAATTTAGCGACCGTTACTGACATAAAAACTCCACGTCAGAAAAGCCAGCGATCCGAGCAAAATGCAGGAATCAAGCCCTTATGTATAAGGAAGGCAACCCAAAGCAGCGCCTATAAAGGGCCATGGAGTCCTTACTTCAACGCACGCTTTCATTTGTCCACGATAAGCTCAAACGCTTAAACTTGCCGCTAAATCTCTCTGTAGAAAAGTTCACACGCTTCAAATTGTAAATGCTCTCTCTCTTTTTGCCATTACGTTCGCAGCGAATACAGTGCATAGAGTCAATGTTCCTTACGAGCCAACAAAGCCTCTCTCGGCGAGAGCACTCATCCATCTCAAACGCTCTCTACATTTTCCCACATTCTTTACTTCCACCTTTTTAATTCGAAAGCCATTTTCTAACTTGAGTATCGAAGTGTTTACGATGGGACAACCTCCCACTGTCACTTGACTTCTTATTCGTAGTTGTGGTGTGCAGGATCCAGATTCAGTAGACAGAGCCACACTCAGATAACCGACTTGATCTGAATCTGTTCAAAACTTGGATCCAGGACACATTATTGGCGCCATCTGTGGAAGCTTACAAAAAGCTAACCATTTTATTTCTACGATCTCTCTTAGTTTCGCCTTTCGTCAAATAGAATGGTCAATACAAGAGCGTAAGCTAGCAGTCCCGCTAGAGACACGACCACACCCGAGCAGGACCACTCTGCTGGTGATCACGTCAACGGGGTGGTCAACGATGTGCCAATACCCTTTTCCTAGAATCTGACGGAGCACATGAGTAGCGTGGACAGAATACTCCAAATGCTATGCGCCCACTAGGAGAACGTTTAGCAAGGGGCTTCGCCCACACCATTCCCTATTCCGACCTCCAAGAAAGGATGGAAGAAGAAGAAACCGGCCAAGAAAACTAAGAGGCTGGCCAACACTTAGGCTATAAAGGCCTCATATGCCCAGAGCCGTTCAAGGCTCGAAAAACGTTTGGGCGGCAGGACTCCGAAGGAGAGTCTAGAACGGAAGAATCCCCAATACTCTCAGGCAGATGCCTCCCCTCGAGCTTAGGAGGGAGCCTCTAGGATCGTTAGATCCGCTTGTGGTAGTAGCCGGCCGACTACTTGCCACATCAAAGAAAAGATAGAGTTGAGAACCTACATCAACTCCAAAAGAGCTGGTGACGCCATCCCCACAAATTCACGGGTGGAGAAGATCCTGGAACGTGTGCTCAAAGATGATGAACATGCCATGGATCTAAATGGATCACCTTTCACGGTGTAGATCTTGAACCGTCCCATACCAGCCAAGTTCAAGATGCTAACTCTTGACTCTTACGATGGGAACGCTGATCACATGGATCACCTCAATTATTTTCACACTCATCTGAGTCTACAAGGGTTGGAGGATACAGCCAGGTGTCATTATTTTCCTCTTACGCTAAAGGGAGATACCCGCATTTGGTTCCATCATTGCCTATCAGATTCAATCCGGAGCTTTCGAGAGCTCTTTGATCTCTTATTGGCACAATACGCCGCCATCTGTCGAGAAGAGAAGTAGCCTTGACACCTCTCTCACATCAAGCAGAAATAGGGGGAGAATCTACAGAAATTCCTAAATTGCGTCGTGGTGGAGGAGAGAAGAATTCCTAGACTCACAGAGAAGATGAAACTTGACAGTTTCGTCTCTACCTTAACGCATGGGGACTTCCTTAAGCACCTGACGCATAAGAATCCGCAAACCTTTCAAGAGGCAGAATCTATCACCAGGGTTTACATAGTAGCGGAGGAGGTTAATGAGGCTAAGGGTCCCAACTAGACAGAACAACCTTGCTCTTTCCCAATTGGGGGAAAGAGGAAGCACAGCGACAGTGACTACTCCCATCGGAAGCAGCACAAGACAGGAGCGCTAGAACAAAGGGAGTACGGGCCGATCAACCTGACGCCCTTGACCGACACACGCTCGAATGTCGTCATGCAAATCCATGGTGAGAAGTTCCTTAAGTGGGCAAAGCCACTTAAGAAAGTGGAGGGAGCAAATCCAGTCATGTACTGTGATTTCCATCGATCTTTCGGACATTTCACGGAAGATTGCAAGACGCTTTAGCGGGAGATCGAGGAGCTCATCCGGAGGGGTCACCTCACCAGATTCATCAGGAACTTTCGACAAAACTATGGCGCCTCAGGAGGGA
Organism: Nepenthes mirabilis; assembly: GCA_025585075.1. Lineage (NCBI taxonomy): Eukaryota > Viridiplantae > Streptophyta > Magnoliopsida > Caryophyllales > Nepenthaceae > Nepenthes > Nepenthes mirabilis. Next base: position 8,646 of record JAODPA010044134.1, on the reverse strand, counting down.
AAGGACCAGAGCGTTCCCTACCATGGAATCGGGTCGCGGTTGGAATGGTCAATATGATCACAATCCAGTCATTTAATATTCCAACGGATAGCAAGGAATAGTAGGTTGAGCGGAAGAAACAACGCAGAGAAGACAATATCATTAGTTTTTGCGATAATGACTTGAGCCATGTAATCTCTCCCCTTGAAAATCTCCCTATTGTATCCGCACTCGTTTCGAACGGTAGCGTCGACTACCAATTGAAACGAGTTTTTGTTAATAATGAAAGTTTTCGTAATTTGCGTTATCTTGATGTATTTTTTTAATTTGGTTTAAAAGAGAGTCAATTGAAACCTGCCGAAGGCCCACTTTGTGGCCTTGACAACGAACTAGTCACTGTTCAATGAACGATCCAGTCGGAGGTCACCTTGAGCACGTACCTAAGAATGGCGAGTCGTACACCCACCTTCTTTGTCGTCAACTTGCCTTCCCTATACAATGCGATTCTAGGCCACCCGTGCCTAACAGCATTCGAAACCATAACTTTAATACCGCACTTCAAGGTGAAATTTCTAACAGCATGCAGTATTGATGAAGTGTGGGGCGATCAAGTCATTGGAAGGACATGTTACATGTCCCAGATTGCTCTAAATGGCAGCATAAATGCTGCAGGAGAACTTGACCATTGAGATGAAGCAACTCTACAGCAAGTGCAATCTGATGAGGTTATCGATCTAATCCCACTAAATGTAGAAGGCCTGGAGAGGTGTGTGCAGATCAGAGGCTCACTCACCGGGACACTGCGCGATGAGCTAATCGCATTCTTACAACAGAACGCTGACGTTTTCGCATGGACACCTGCTAACATGCTTGAGATTTCAGTCGGAATAATGGTTCACAAGTTGACCTCAATCCCGGCCACAAGCCTGTTAGGCAAAAGCGGATGAACCACTCCATGGAGAAGGTGATCGTTATTCGGAAGGAGGTGAAGAAGTTGCTAGATGCCGGCTTCATTAGAGAAATTCAACACCTGGATTGGCTCTCCAATGTCGTCATAGTAAAGAAAAGAAACGAAAAATGGAGAATGGGTGTCGACCTCACCGACGTTAACAAAGACTGCCCAAAAGACAACTTTCCTTTACTCAGGATCGACCTGTTGGTGGATTTAACACTCGAACATGAGTTGTTTAGCTTCAGGATGAGTACTCAGGTTATAATTAGATCCGAATTATACCAGAGGATGAAGAGTACACTTTGTTCATGACAGACCAATACACTTACTGCTATAAGGTGATGCCTTTTGGCCTAAAGAATATAGGTGCCACTTACCAGCAGCTCGTGAACAATATGTTCAAAGAGCAGATCAGCCACAATATAGAGGTGCACGTTGACAACATTTTCATCAAGAATAAGATCACCAACGACCATATTCGTGATCTGGCTAAATTGTTCGAGGTACTGCACACACATCAGAGGAAGCTGAATCCTTCTAAGTGCGTCTTTGGAATATCCGTAGGGAAGTTTTTGGATTTCATCATCTCTCAACGAGGGATCAAGGTAAACTCGAAGAAGATTAAAGCCCTCATGGACATGACCCTACTGCGGAGTGTCAAAGATATCCAAAGGCTAACCGGATGACTGGCAGTCTTGTCTTATTTCTTGGCCAAGTCCGAGGACAAGTATCAACCTTTCTTCAAGGCTCTGCGGGGGATGGACAGTAGAATGCTAGGCAGTCTTCAATGAATTGAAGTAGTACTAGCCAGTCCGCTGTTGCTGACGTCACCCAAGGACGGAGAGGAGTTATACCTCTATCTGGCAGTGTCGAAGGTAGCTCTCAACTCTGTCCTCATACGCCAAGATTTCGACTCTCAGCGGTTGGTCTACTATATGAGCAAAATGTTGACCGGCATAGAGATACGATACCCACATGCAGAGAAGTTAGCCTTGGCACTTGTCTTCACCGCCCGAAAACTAAGGCCTTACTTCCAGGCTCATCGCGTGGTAGTCCTGACCGACCAGCCTCTGAAGAGTATTCTGTAGAAATCCAACATTTTTGGACGGCTAGTAAAGTGGGTTATCAAATTGAGAGAATTCGATATTGAATTCCGATCAAGCCAGCCATCAAGGGATAGGCTCTGGCTGACTTTATCGTCAAGACCACGACACCAATTCCTGATAAACAATCCACTGAGGACGCAGGATTACATGGGAAAGAGCCAAAATGGGTTCTCAATGTAGATGGATTGTCTACGGACTCAGGCAGCGGTGTTGGAGTAGTCCTGAGGACCCCCGATGGGTTTGAGGTGAAGTACTTCCTTAGACTCGATTTTTTGACCACCAAAAATATTGTTGAGTACGAAATCCTGTTACTTGGGCTAAGACTAGCAAAAGAGTACTCCACTAGACGACTGACCGTCTACAGCGATTCTGGGCTGGTCGTTAACAAGGAAAACGGGAGTTTTGAGGCAAGCAACCTTCACTTAGCCAAATACTTGGTTAAGGCGAAGGATGCCATCCAGAGATTTGGTAAGCTGAACCCGATTCATGTCCCTAGAATTAAAAACTGAAAGGCTAACCAACTCGCCAGGGCAGCGGTGGTCGAAAACCTAGAACAATACTCGATGGACATATTGGAGGTCCTAAGCACTCCCAACACGAAGGAACAGCAATCAATACAAATATCTGATATGGATAGTTGGATGACACCTTACCAGAGATAACTAGCAGAAGAAATACTACCAGACAAGTGGACAAAGCCAAGCGGGTTAAAAAGATGGCCAGCTGTTTCACCATGGTCGATGGATGGCTGTATCACCGTGGTTACTCGACCTTGAGAGAAGTCCACCTTGGGATTTGCGGATCGTATATCGGCGGCAAAAACCTAACATTCAAAATCATGCGCTAGGGATATTACTGTCCAACGATGAAAAAAGATGACCTCAACTTCGTGAAGAAGTGTGAAAATTGCCAACTCTACGGTAATCTTTACTATCAACCGCCAACTGAATTGAGGACTCTTCAATCTCTTTGGCCTTTCGCACAATGGGGGAACGATATTCTTGACCCATTTTCTATTTCTACCGGGCAAAGAAAATTCATCATTGTTGGCATCGACTACTTCAACAAGTGGGTCGAAACCACCCCGCTGGACAAGATCACTGAACACAACGCTTTAAAATTTGCCCATCAGAGTATAATAAGTAAATTTGGCATTCCCGAGACTATAGTGATTGACAACGGAACCTAATTCTCCGAAAAACGCTTCACCAAGTATTGCATCAATTTAGATATCATATTAGTCCACACTTTGGTAGTGTACTCAAAAGCCAACGGATAGGTAGAGGTCACAAATCGCACGCTACTTTACTGTCTGAAGACAAAGTTGAAAGATGTAGGGGGCTCTTGGGTCGACGAACTGCCCTCCATCCTATGGTCTTACCGGATAACTCCAAATAAACTGACTTGCGAGACACCCTTTAATCTCTGTTATGAGACTGAAACAGCAATTTCGATTGAGATTGGGTTTTCAAGTCTTAGGGTTAAGTCTTTCGACCCACAAGGTAACTCCCAGAAAATTTGGGAATACCTAGACTTATGAGAGGAAGCTCACAACACTGCCAAATTGTGGATAACGGCTTACCAACAACGAGTCACACGCTATTACAATAAGAAGGTAAAAGCGCGACACTTTAAAGTTAGAGATTCAGTGTTGTGAAGTATCAAGGTTACGGGTAAGATCACCAACCGGAATAAACTTTTTCCAAATTGGGAATGCCATTTTCTAGTCTTCGTCGTTCTACGAAATGGAGCATACAAACTCTGGATTCAGAATGGTAAGTTGGTTCCACGGACATAAAACACGGTTTATCTCAAGCGCTACTTTTAGGAAGGATATAGGTAGGTCAGCCATATGTATACTTGCACATATTATTTCTCATTAACAAAAGAAAATATTTTTTCTTTCTTATTTGAACAGTATCCTTTTTCTTTTCCATATGCTTGTGTGTCTAATTGCCGGATTATACAACCTAGACTATCCCTAAGTTGGGTAGATTTTTACTAGCTTGTAACTAAACTCTAATCATCCAGGTAGCCCATAAGGGGTCGTAACTAAATACTGGTCATCTAGGCGGCTCACGAGCAGTCGTAACTAAAAACCCTGGCCATCCAGACGGTTTACAAGCAATCATAACTAAATCCTGATCATCCAAGTGGTCTATTAACAGTTGAATTAAACCATGGTCATCCAAGTGGCCCGTTTGCTGTCAAAATCTTTGGTAGGTTTAAACAGCACACGTGATGACTTGTTACTCAAGGAGATAGCGTGACAGTCAACAACGGTCGACAGGAGCAGAAGTGCTCCGTTCAAAAGCTGGCCGCCTAAGTTCACACTTGGGTAGCACCGCCAAGCCTCTACTCACGAGTGAAGAACAAACTTGACCTGATAATAGGGTCCACCCTGACGTCTTCTACTGGACTTAAGTCAATCAAAGAGTGCCACTAACATCTCAAGAAAGGCAGCCGACCAACTTGCGCACAACGCACTGTGGTGGCCGGACAATGTGACAACAATAATTAAGAAATGGCTACTAAGGCAAAGATACTATTAGTAAAATGATCATTTTATTGATTGTGTGCCTAGATAATTACAACAATCTTAAAAATGGGAGCACAAAATCTATAAGGGAGCGGAGCGCCCAGGAGGAGGCAGTGATGGTCCCTGACCACTCTGGGGCTATCCCATGAGGCTCTCACGATGCTGGATAAAACGGTTTGTTGGGTTAAAAACTTTAACTGAAAAATTAGGGTCAATCAGCCGTATAATACGACGATTGAGGTTGACACCTCCTCACACCAGTGCTGACTACATCCCAAAGACCTCATGGGATGTATACGAGTTGTCAGGTCATTTTCCAATGATGTCAACTGTCCTAAAGAGCTGATCGATATGCTTCGTCACCCAATTAGCTTCCTCTCTCAGCTTGTCATTCTTTTCCTTTAGCCCCGTGTTCTCCTCCAGGCTCGACACCACAGTCTGAAGAGCGGCTGTGTCATCCAGATACTTCCCCTTAAACAGCTCCATCTCTTCCTCGGGCCAGGAAATCTCTCGGTCGTGATCAGAGATCACCAGATCCCTTTGGCGCAGCACCTTTCTAACTACGCTAATTACTTGACCAAACACGTCAAGTAACAACAACGGAGAAGAAAAGGAGGAGAGTTGCGAAGATTTACCTACCAGACTCCGGGCTTCAGCCTCACTAGTCTGCTGCAAGACCTAGGCTCTGACGGTGGAGGATTGGAAACAGTAATCTCCTGAACAGGCACAGTAGTGGCCTCCGTCGCAAACTCTTTTGACAACTCTGTCGAAAGGTCCACCACCTCAACAGGCTTTCCGGCGGCTGGCTCCTCCGGCGCAGTATGTGGCTCCAAAATTGGCTCCTTCAACTCAATTTGTAGCTCCGCAACTGGTGGCTCAATAGCTGGCTCTAGTAGCTCAGCCAGCGGCTCAGCAGATGGCTCCCACGGCTCGTCTCGTGGCTCCTCGGCTAGCTCCAACATATTAGCCGAAGGCTTGAAAGTCGGCTCCTTCGGCTCATGTTGCAGCTCCAGCACCGGCTCCGCCAACGCAGGTTGCGCCAAAACAATGGCACTGCTCACTCTAACATGCAACATGGCATCGTGCACCTCAAGAGCTAGCTCAGCTTTGACTCCTGAGTGGCCACCTACTCCTGTAAGGCACCCAGCGGTCACGTAATTTGGCTCAGAAGATTACGAAGAAGGCTTCACCGTTGCAGCACTCTTTTGTTTTGGACTGGTAGGAGTACCGTTGTAGCACTCTACCATTGCAGCAGAGGAAGGTGCACCGGTGTCACCAACGATCATAGCTCCGACCTTCCTCTTCCTCCGCGAGGCCTCCGGCGGCAGAGTCCTGAACTTCTGAACTAGAGCGGGAGGTCCCCAACGTGCTCTTTCGGCTTCCTCTTGAGAAACCAAGTGGTCTCTTCTAAACTCATCAGGGTTCTCCCTCACAAGCTCCAATAGTTTTGCCATAGCAGCGATCTCTGCCTTTTTCGGCGTCCTACTGAAGGCCTTCGGAACCTTGCCCCAATCCCAAGACAAGGACCACATTTTAGCGACGCAAATGAAGAAGAAGTGATTCTTCCAATTCTTCAACAACTCTTAGATGGCCTCGTTGATTGGACGGTCTCTAGGGGACAGAGAAATTTGGTCCCCACTCTATGTAAAGTAAAATATCACCCTAACGGCGTCAACCGTTATCATCTGGGAGTGATGGGGCATGAAGATGCACAAAGAGCAAAGATATCGCACGGTATTAGCAAGAAACCGTGCGATAGGTACCTGAAGAGCAGTGAGAATGTCAAGCAATTCCTGAGGAACAGAGAGACGAAACCCACTCTTCAGATGAGCCTCGTATACAGAGATGTATCTCTCAGGAGGAAAATAAGCCCTGTCAAGCTCAACGGGTATCACCAGAACGATATTCTAAGGAATGTTAAACTCCACATACAACTCTCTAATCATACTAGGTGTGTGCACAGAAATGATTTTCATTACAGAAGGAGTCATGGGAATGAAAGTGAGAAGGAAGATGGCACAACACTTAAAATTTTTCAGGAAGGAAAGTTGAAGGAAAACATGAAAAGTTTAAAAAGTAACGGATGGACCACTAAAAGGAGTGTGAATGCCAGAGAAGGTGAACCGTCTCGTAAACATGCTCCCATCATTGCTAACATGTGTTGCTTCTTGAGCGGGTGTAGTTGAATCAGATCCTCTGGTGCATTAATTGTCGGGATCGCAAATTCACTGCACGTAGACACGTGGCTAACTTGTCGACTGACAGGCCAGCGGCATAATGGCGTGCCATTTCAACTCCCACTTCCTTCAGCTGTTCTTCGTATTTTGGCCTAGACGGTTAATAATCCGGTCAACGCTTCCTTAAGCCAGTTCTCCGGATTTTGGCATAGATGGTCAACAAATCTGATCAATGCTTCACTCGGCCGGCTCTCCAGATCTTTACCTTACGGCCAGCAGCTGTATGCAACATGATCAACAAACTAAGAATCGTCGCCAGGCCACCTCAAGCAAGCAACCCAACTACTCGCATCCCATCTTGAAGATGTTGGAGGATAGAATCCTAGGCCACCAGCATGGGGGGTTAGTGATGGGTACGCCAGTAGTGAGTTAGCACAAGAAGGAGGAACAATCCAGATCCACAACGGCCCATTAATGCCTGGATGGTCAACGCTTGCCGTTAACCAATCGAAAGGCCAATGAGCCAGGAGAAGCCCAAGAACAAGACGACCCACTTGATTCTAAGACTGTCAACGCTTCTATTGATCGGAAGTATGACCAATTGGCCGTCTGCAGACTAGGCCTCAAGTTGGCTAAGCCCAGTTTGATCCACGCGACCATCATCGACTAGGAACGGTTTTCTCTTTTGATTTCATGCTCTTCACAAAAGGTAATTTTGACTATAACGGTCATCAACAGATTCAACACGCATCCCTAAAGGAAAGAGTCAAAATCCTTTCCCTATTTGTTAGAAACCCTAATGGTTGCAGAACATATAAGGAAAACAATTAGTCTAATGACCGTTACTACAATAAAAGGTTCACAGAAGGTAATTTTGACTATAACGGTCATCAGCAGATTCAACACGCATCCCTAAAGGAAAGCGTCAGAATCCTTTCCCTATTTGTTAGAAACCCTAACGGTTGCAGAACACATAAGGAAAACAATCAATCTAGTGACCATTACTGCAATAAAAGCTCCACACCAAAAAAGACAGCGATCCCACAAAAGTGCGGGATGCAAGCCCTTCTGTATAAGGAAGGCAACCCAAAGTAGCGCCTATAAAAGGCCATGGAATTCTCACTCCAAAGCATGCATTCATTCACCCATAATAAGCTTAAACGCTTAAACTTGCCATTAAAGTGTTCTATAGAAAATCTCACACGCTCCAAACTGCAAAAGCTCTTTCTCTCTTTGCCACTACGTTCTTAGTGAAGACAGTGTTTAGAGCCAGCGATCCTCACGAGCCAACAAAGCCTCTCTCGGTGAGAGCACAAACCTATCTCAAATATTCTCTGTATTTTCTTGTATTCTTTACTTTCATCTTCTTAATTTGAAGGCCAATTGTTGATTTAAACGTCGGAGTGTTTACGGTAGGATAACCTTCCGTTATTACCAGACCTCTTGTTCGTAGTTGTAGTGTGTATGATCCAAATTCAGTAGATAGAGTTAGACTCAAACAATCGACTTGACCCAAATCTGTTCAAAATTTAGATCCATGACGCATCACCACCATTGTTTTATTGTTTATGCATTTGCTCCATCATGTTATCTTCCATTGGTACGTTAGTAGCGAGATATTGGGATCCAATGGTATGTGAAGATTTACTAACACATGAAGTAAGTTCGATAAGAAGATCAAATATTGTCCGACTTCCTATTATGAACAAATCTAATGAGTCTCTTAATAACGGTTATGAGTAGGGAGTAAGTTAGTTAAGGTTTAGTGTGTTTGTATCATGTGATTATAAGTTAATTTTTATATTATATTACTTTTATTGGTTAGAATAGTTCGAAGGGTTTTACTCGATAATTATTGATTATTAAAATTTTTTATCATCATCAAAATCTATA
>JAODPA010044123.1:0-11847 GCA_025585075.1 Nepenthes mirabilis | reverse complement strand
TCCTTTCACTTTTTCAATCAGTTGTGTTGTTCCTCTGACTTTCTCCCATAGCGAATGTGCTTCAACGTTTGTCAGCCGTATGAATTTCTAGTATCTTACCAACAATCTATACTAAAGTTAACAATATAAACGAACAGGATTCTCCCATCACCATGGTCATGGAGCACCAAACATCGATCACTGGTGAGCCCAATATTGGCACCATCAACTAATTCATGCCGCCACCATTTATACTAACTTGGTCTTTTATATCCCTACCCTCATTTTGTCCTATATTTCTACTTCTAGTGCCAGGCTGTTTATTCAAAAACTTCTTCTCGAAGGAAGTGATCAATTTCAATCTCTTCTGTATCGAGCCAGCCTTCAAATTTAACCATAAATTTTAGAAAGACTGTCGAAAAGAAGTTTCCAATTGAAGGATCGATACAAGCAAAATGAGGAAGGACTTTAACAATTATAGTGCTTAAGTTTATAATTATAGCGTTTACTTGAAATCTCTTCTCTACCCAGAATTTTCTTTCTTATTTTGATGGTGTTCTCCTGTTACTCTTGTTGATTGGTTTATTAGCATGGAAGTTCAATTTGCCTATCAAGATGTTTATGATGACAAAAAAGGTACCTTTCCACAAAACATGATGGAGATCATGATATGTCTTGTTGCAATCTCTTTTTTTTTTACTTGTCATGTCAAAAAAATAAATTAGATATAATTTAACATTTTTTTTTAAAGACATCTTCAAGAATCTTCTTCTGCCACGAATAAGAAGATATGTTCAAAGCTGCCTCCTAGGGTTTCCCTCAACCAAGAAATAGATAATACAAAGATTGAAAAATATATGAAATTAAGAAAGGACAACCAATAATAAGAAATTTTTAACATTGTGGGATTTAAGGAATGTCAAATATATATATATATACACTTTCGCTTCTAGATGCGTTTGGGATCAAAGTTTTGAACAGATTTGGGCCAAGTTGTTCGTTTGAGTCCGACTTCGTTCACCGAGTCTAAATCTTGTATACCACAACTACAAATAAGAGGTCAGATGACAGTAAGATGTTGTCCTATTGAAAATATTCCGATACTCATGTAAGTAAATAACCTTCAAATGGTAGAACATGAATGCAAAGAGATGCAGTACAAATGCGAAGAGTGTTTGTGGGAGTGGGATTGCTCTCGTAAACAGAGAGGTTTTGGGCACTCACAAGGAGTAAGATCTCTAAGTATTGAGTTCGTTGGAAACTAGTAACAGAGAGAGAGAACGTTAAAATGCTCGAGTTTTTGAGAGCTTGAGAGCTTTATAAGAGAAAGCTTTTTGCAAGCCAGTGAGAGCATGGAGAAGGTGATGCAATTGAAGGGAGCTTTCATGACCTTTTATAGCCATAACGCTAGGCAGCCTTCCTTGCGCAGAGGGGCATGATGCCCGCGCTCTATTGGAGATTGTTACCTTTTCTGGCGTGGGCACCTTTATGGTTGTAATGGTTGATGGATTGATTCCATTCCTTCTACGTTCTATAACCACTAGGACTTTTGGCAGACAAGAAGTGGATTTTGGCGTCTTTCTTCAGGGATGCATCTTGATTCGGGCAATAATCATTATAGTGGAGGTTGCATTCTTTGGAGAGTGTGAAATCAGGGGAGAAGGCCATTGTGGCTTGAGGACTGACACATGGACCAATTTGGGCTTGGGCCGCATTAGTTCTAGTCCTAAACCGGTCTACTGGCCACGCTTTTGGTCAACGCTTTGACTTTTGGTCAATGGAAGTGTTGACCATCCTAAGTCCAAATGGGCCGTCATACTTTTGGGCCTTTGCTGCTCAATGGCCTTTTGTCCGATCAATGATAGTGTTGACCGTCTATACGTAAATGGGCCGCATGAAGATTTGGGCTATTTTTTCCTTCATGGGCCAGGTCGTTACAAGTGTACCCATCACTAGCCCCCTCATGCTGGTTGCCTGAGAATCTGGCCTCTAGCATGTTCAAGATGATACACATCTGGTTAGGCTACTTGTCTGAGACAACTTGTAAAGAAGTTAGCAATGACTCTTGGTCTGTTGATCGCGTTGCTTGCAGGTATTGACCATTCTTGACAGATTCAGAGAACTGGCTGGAAAGATCATTAATTGGATGTGTTGACCATCTAGGCAAGAATTCAGAGGATTGCCCAAAGGAAGCGTTGACTGGATTCATTGACGGTCTACGCAGGAATCCAGAGAACAGATTGAACGAAGTGTTAATCAGATTCATTGATCGTATAGGCAGGAATTTGAAGAACAGGCTAAAGGATGTATTAATCGGATTCATTGACCATTCTGGTAAGAATCCGAAGAACTGGTGGGAGCTAAAACGTCTTGCCATCATGCCACTGGATTGTCAGTCGAAAAGTTGGCCACATGTCAACATATATTAAATTTATGATCCCGATAATTAATGTGCTTGGAGATCTGATTCAACTGTGTCCTCTTTAGAAACAACATGTGTCAGTAATGATGGGCACACCTTTTCGATATGTTTCCCTTCTCTAACGTTTGCGTGCCTTTATACTTAGTCTGTTCTTTTCAAATTTCCCATGCTTTCATTTTGAAAATTTTCTACGTGTTCATCTTTCTTCTGCTTTTACTTCCATAGCTCCTTCCGTTGCCCAGGATGCCTTTATGATTAAGTCCAATGAGGTGAGAGAGTTGTACATCGAGTACAACATTTCAAGATAGATTGTGTTTCGGATACCTAGTGAGGTGGACAGGGCATGCTTCTCTCCCAAGGACTGCATCACTGTGTATGAGGCCACCCAAGGAGTGGGTTATGCCTTCTAGTGCCAGATGAGCTACTAGCCATTTTTACTGTGCTCCAAGTTTTCATCGCACGGTTCCACACTAATGTCGTGGGATACCTGTGCTCACTGTGCATCTTCTTCCGTCACCATTCATGGTTGTTGATGGTTGAAGCGGTTAGGGTGATGCTCAAATTTATCCAGAGTGGGGATTGGACCTCCTTGTTCCCTAGGGAGTTTCGTATCAACAGCACCATCTACAATTCCCTAAAAAATAGGAAGGACCTGTTCTTCTATGTGCATGTTGATGAGTCCTAGCCCTTGTCTAGAGATTAGGGCAAGGTGCCTAGTACTTTCATTGGGATGCCCATGGAAAAGGACACAGCTACTGTGGATCCACTTCTGCGGCTGGTGAAGGATCACCTTTCTAAGCTCTAGAGAGATCACTTGATTTCCAATAAGGAAGCGAAGAGGGCCGTCGGGGACTGCCTTCTCTAGTCCAGAAGATGAGACTCCTATCCTCCAGTGTAAGAGGAAGGCTAGCGCCATTGCCATCGAGTCTGCTGGTGCACTTTCTACCAAGGATGCTCCCAGAAGTCCAAGGCAGAAGAAGGCGGCAGTGATGGAGCCTTCTTCTTCAGCCTCCATAGAGCTAGACTACACCTTGGCTGGCTGATTTGCGAGAACTGGAGAGTGCTCCAGTGTAGAGGCTGTTAGGGAGGTGTATAAGGCTAGGCTGTAAGTGGTGCTATTCTTGTTCTACCACTGTTGGAGCGCTTGGCGATGTAGTTGGAGACTCCTATGAAGCTTTCAACTGCGTAGGTTGTTGGGTTGCTGGAGGAGCCAGCTACCAGAGAGCTCCCTGAGGTGCCTGATGAGCCAACCACCGGAGAGCAACTCAAGACGGTTGGCATCAGCACTGAGTTGACAGAGGAGTTTGCTGTAGAGGCTCCATCAGAACGTGCTTAGGAGGTTGCTGCCTCTAGTCTTCCATCATCAAGCTCAAGGTCACGAAGCAAGCTAGTGAGGAGGGAGCGTAAAGTCTGGCAGGTAACTTTTTGAAATTTTCATTCTCTTTTCTTCCTCTATTGCTGTTGGTTAACGTTTTTGGTCCCTTGCAGGAGGAGAAAATAAGGGGCATAATAAGCAAGGGACTACGTCAGTGAGACATGGTGATCTCAGATTGTGAAGAGGAGATCGCCTAGTTTGAGAAGGAAGTGGACCTACTCAGGGCTGAGTACCAGGAGGAGAAAGCTGCACTTTAGTCAGAGTTGTCAGATCTAAAAGTGGAAAATATTAGACTAAAAGAGGAAGCTGCCAGGGCAGTGAGGTGCACTGATGAGCTCTTGGGATGAATTGCATCATTGAAGAATGAGCTATCAACTCATATATGTCCTCATGAGGTCTTTCAGATGCCGTGGGCACGGTTGTGGGAAGGCATCAATATCAGTCGACACATTGCACGGCTAGTGGATCCCAGTTTTCCCGTTGGTGTCCTTGACCTAGCAAACTGCTCTGACAACCGTTGCGAGAGCCTCGTGGGCCAATCCCGGAGTGATTAGGGGCCTCTCCCGCCTCCTACTGGGAGCTCTACTCCTCAGTAGACATTTTGTTCCCTTGTGCTTTTTGTATGTAACTATAAATATATATATCATCAATAAAACTGTCGTTTTATTGCGCTTCATATCTTCGCTTTCACTTGTTATTCCTTTATTACTTGTCATTGTATTGGCCGGCCGACTTGGTGTACTGTATACAAGTTGGTCATCCGTCTCGTAGCATTGGAGACATTTGTTGTGCTCTCAAATGGATTTCAGTCCTTGAGGAGACATCAAGGTAAACCCTAATGTCATACAAGCCGTTTTATATCCGAGAGTGAGTTGAGGCTTGGTGGCATTGCCCATGTGTGAACTTGGGTGGCCAACTTTTGGACGGAGTGCTTTGCTCCTATTGACCATCATTAACTGATCACACTATCTCCTAGTAAAGAAGGTTGTCACATGTACTATTTAAGTCTCCTAATATTTAGACCATGAACGAGCCACTTGGATGATCAAGATTTAATTTAACTGCTTACGGGATGCCTGGATAACCAGGGTTTAATTCGACCGCTTACAAGCTGCTTGGATGACCAGGGTTCAATTCGACCGCTTGTGGATCGCCTAGATGATAAGAGTTTAATTCCACCGCATGTGGGCTGCTTGGATGACCAAAGTTTAATTCGACCGCTTATGGGCCGCCTGGACAATCAGGGTTTAATTGCAAATGGGTGAAAACTCGACTTAGGAGTAGTCTAGGTCATTTATTTGTGTAATCCTACAAACATACATGCACATGGAACTAAAAAGAAAAGAAAGAAGAGTGTGACACAATGCAAATAAGAAAGAACTTTTCTTTTATTGATGATAATACATATATTACAAACATACACATGCAATATAGATGACCTACCTGGGTCTTCACTGGATGTAGTGTTTGAGGTGGATCACGTTTCATGTCTGTGGGACTAACTTACCATGCTGGGTTTGAAATTTGTATGCTCCATTCCGCAAAATGGTTGAGACTAGAAAATGACCTTTTCAACTTGGGGAAAGTTTATTCTAGTTGGTGGTCTTTCCTATAGCCTCGATGCTTCGCAAGACCAAGTGCCGAATTTTGAATTCTCAATTTCACTTTCTTATTGTAATAGCTGGTAACTCGTTGCTGGTAGGTTACGGTCTATACCCTGACTGCATCGTAGGCTTCCTCTAGCAACTCTATGTATTTTCTAATTTTTTGAGAGTTACCTAGTGGGTTGAAATCTTCAACCCTAAGACTTGAAAGCTTGATCTCAATCGGAATTACCACTTCAGTCCCATAGCAAAGGATAATGGGTGTCTTGCGAGTTGGTTCATTTGGAGTCGTTCGGTAAGACCATAGGACGAAGGGTAGCTCGTCAACCAATAAGCCTCCTGCATCCTCCAGCTTGGTCTTTAGATCATGGAGTAGTGTACGGTTGGTGACCTTCACCTATCCGTTTGCTAGTGGGTACGTCACTGAAATGTGGACTAATCTGATACCTAGACTGGTGCAGTACTTGGTAAAATGCTTCCCTGAGAATTGATTTTCGTTGTCAATTACAAAGACCTCAGGAATGTCAAATCTACTCACTATGCTCTGGCGAAAGAATTTCAAGGCATTAAGCTCTGTGATTTTGGCCAGTGGGGTGGCCTTAACCCGTTTGGTGAAGTAGTTAATGCCTACGATGATGAACTTCTTTGCCCAATCGCAATGGAAATTGGCTGAGAATATCGAATCCAATTGCGCGAAAGGCCAAGGAGCTTGGAGAGATCTCAGCTCGGCGAGCGGCCAATGGTGAAGATTGTCCTAGAGCTGAAAATTCTCATACTTCTTCACGAATTCAAAAGCATTATTCTTTATTGTCTGCCAGTAATATCCTTGACGCATGATCTTGAATGCTAGATTTTTGCCCCCAATGTACGATCTACATATCCTAAGGTGGATTTCAATTATGGCGTAGTCGGCCTCCTGATGAGTAAGGCACCGGAGGTACGGAATCGAGTGACCATGACAATATAGCTGTCCATCAACTATGGTGTACTAGCTAACCGTCTTCTTGATCTGCTTGGCTTCATTCGCATTATCTGGCAGTGTTCCGTTCGCTAGATACCTCTAATAAGGTGTTAACCAGTTTTCAGTGTCAGAGGCTTGCATTGATTACTGTTCATCAGTGCTGGGAGCGCTCAATATTTCCTTCATGTCCCTCGAATACTATTCAGGGTTCTCGGCCACTGCTGCTCTAGCAAGTTGGTCGGTTTTTTAGTTCTTAGTTCTAGGGATATGGACCAGGTTCAGCTTGTCAAATTTCTGGATGATATCCTTCTCCTTAGCCAACTATTTGGTTAAGTGAGGGTTGCACACCTCGCAGCCCCCATTAATGTCGTTAACGATTAGCTCTAAATCGCTGTAAACGGTCAGTCACCTAGTGGAGCACTCTTTGGCTAGTCGTTGTCCGACTAATAGGGATTCGTATTCGGTAACATTATTTGTGGCCGGAAAGTTGAGTTTAAGGGAGTACTTTACCTCAAACCCGTTTGGGATCCTTAGGACCACTCCGGCACCACTACCTGAGTTCGCAGACGATCTGTCTACATTGAGAACCCATTTTGGCTCTTCCCTATGTTGACCTATGTCCTCAGTGGGCTGTTTATCAAACATTGGTGTCGTGATCTTGATGATGATGTTAGCTAGAGCCTGCCCTTTGATAGATGGTCTAGGCTAGAATTTAATGTTGAACTCCCCCAACTTGATGGTCCACTTAACCAACCATCCAGAAATGTCGAGTTTTAGAAGAATGCTTTTTAGTAGCTGGTCGGTTAGAATGACCACGCAATGAGACTGGAAATAAGTTCTTAGCTTTTGGGTGGAGATAACGAGTGCCAAAGCAAGCTTCTCTGCACACGGATAGCGTCTCTCTGTGCCGGTCAATGTCTTCTCACGTTATAGACTAGCCACTGAGAGTTGGAGTATTGGCGTATGAGGATAGAGCTAAGAGCCACCTTTGAAACTGCCAGGTAGAAATACATCTCTTCTCTGTCTCCGAGTGAGTCAGTAACGGCAAACTGGCAAGGTACTACTTTAACTCATTGAAGGCTAACTGGCACTCTGCAGTCTATTGGAAACTATTTTCCTTAGTCACCCTGCGAGCTTTGAAGAAAAGCTAATACTTGTCTCCAGACTTTTCCAAGAAGTGGGACAGTGTTGCTAGTCATTCGGTTAGCCTCTGGATATCTTTGATACTCTGTGGCAGAGTCATGTTCATAAGGGCCTTGATTTT
The DNA here is from genome assembly GCA_025585075.1 of Nepenthes mirabilis. Lineage (NCBI taxonomy): Eukaryota > Viridiplantae > Streptophyta > Magnoliopsida > Caryophyllales > Nepenthaceae > Nepenthes > Nepenthes mirabilis. The sequence goes on along the minus strand of JAODPA010044123.1, from coordinate 4,242 downwards.
CTTTGGGTTTGCTTCGATTCCTCGCTGAGAAATGATGAAACCCAGGAATTTCCCTGATGACACTCCAAAGACGCACTTTGAAGGATTTAACTTCATTTGGTGTATGCGCAGTACCTCGAAGGACTTAACCAGATCGCGAATATGGTCATGGGTGGTCTTGCTCTTGACTAGTATGTAGTTGACGTATACCTCCATATTGCAGCCGATCTGCCTCTCAAATGTCTTGTTCACGAGCCTCTGATAGGTGGTACCTATATTCTTTAGACTAAAAGGCATGACCCTGTAGCAGTAGGTACCTTGGTTTATCATGAACGAGGTATGTTCCTCATCCTTTTGGCTCATCCAGATTCAGTTGTAACCCGAGTATGCATCTATGAAACTTAACAGCTCATGTTCAGCAGTCAAGTCCACCAACAGGTTGATCATGTATAAAGGAAATCTATCTTTTGGGAAGCTTTGTTGCTGTCTGCGAAATCAATGCACATCCGTCACTTTCTGTTACTTGTTTTTGCCAGGACGACATTGAAGAACAAATCTAGGTATTGGACTTCTCTGATGAAGCCGGCATCTAGTAGATTCTTCACCTCCTTTTGGATGGCAAAAAATTTCTCCACGGAGTGGTCCCTTCGCTTCTACCTAATGGACTTACGACCAGAATTGAGGCCCAACTTGTGGACTATTATCATGGTCAGAATTCTAAGCATGTTATCGGGAGTCCACGCGAAGATATCAACGTCCTATCTTAAAAATGTTGTCAGCTTGTCACGCAGTGTTCCGGTAAGTGTGCCCCAATCTATAGGCACCTCTCCGGGTCCTTCGAATTTAGTGGCACTAGATCGGTTGCCTCACTAGACTGCGCCTGCTGCAAAGTTGCTTCATCTCGATGGTCAAGTTCTCTTATTGTCTTTATGCCACCGCTAGGATCGATTTGTGACATGTAACATGTCTGCCCAATGACTTGGTCACCTAGCACTTCACCGATATTGCATACTATTGGGAACTTTATCTTGAGATGTGGTATTGAGATGATAGTTTTGAACACTGCTAGGCATGACCAGCCTAGAATAGTGTTGTATACAGATGGCAGATTAAATATCAATAAGGTAAGTGTACGACTCGCCGTTCTTGGGTATGTCCCCAGGATGACCTCTAATTGGATCGTTCCTTGGACGGTTACTGGTTCGTTGTCGAGGCCATAGAAATGGCTTTCGGCAGGTTTTAATTAACTCTTTTTTAATCTAAGTTTTAAAAAGGCATCAAGATAGAGCAAGTCTTTCAAATTTTCATTATTGATAAAAACTCATTTCAATTGGTAGTCTATGATACCATCCGAAATGAGTGCAGATACAATAAGGGGATCAGCGTGAGGGAAAGTTACATGATCCATGTCATTATCACTAAAGCTAATAACGTTCTTTTCTACGTGTTGCTTCTTCAGCCCAACTTGCTGTTCTTTGTGATCCGTTGGGGTCTTAGCTGGTTAGGTTGTGATTATATTGACCACTCCGGCTGTGATTCGATTCTGTGGTTGGGATGGTTCTAGTCCTTCCCCTCTTGAGGTGCTAGAACTCTGCCCAGGGTTCTTGATAAACCTGGTGAGGTGGCCCCTCATGATGAGCTCTTCGATCTCCCGCTGGAGCATTTTGCAAACCTCCATGGAATGTCTGGGAGATCGATGAAAATCGTACTACTTAACTGGATTTGCTCCCTCCGCTCTTTTCAGTGGCTTAGGCCACTTGAGGAACTTCTTCCCACGAATTTACATGAGGATGTTGGAACGCGTGTCAGTCAGGGGTGTAAGGTTAATCGGCGCATACTCGTGCTCCGGTGCTTCGGTCCTGTGCTGCTTCCTACGAGAATGATCGTCGCCACTGTGCTTCCTCTTTCCCTCGACTGGGAAAGAGCGAGGCTGGTTGGTCCTGTCAGGATGCTTTGCCTCGTTAGCTTCTTTAGCCGCTGCATAGGCCCTGGTGATAGATTTCACTTCCAGAAAGGTCTACAGATTATTGTGTACTAGGTGCCTAAAGAAATCTCTGTATGTCAACACAGAGATGAAACTGTCAAGCTTCATCTCCTCAGTGAGCCTGGGGATCCTTCTGGCCTCTACTATTGTAAGGACCAAATTCTTTTGCGGTGAGGGAAAATCGTAACCCGGTCAATGCCTGTTGACCGAAAAGCTTAGAGGAAGACTTATCCGATTAACAGGAGTTGATCGAAAGGAAAAAGAGGAAAGTAATCCGGTCAATGCCAGTTTGACCGGAAAATGTTAAAGGTAAGTTAATCTGATCAAACGCCAGTTGATCGGAATATGTAAGAAGGAGCAACGAAATCCGGTCAATACTAGTTAACCAGAAACGCAAAAGAGAAACCTAATCCGGTCAATGATAGTTGACCGGGAATGAAGGAAGAATATTTAAAAGAATAAAAGCGAATCAGGGTAAGATGGAGGCCGAAAATATTGAGACAATAGAAAGCTATAAAAGGAGACATAACCGGTCAAAGCCGGTTGACCGAAAACAATAAAGAAACCCTTACGAAAAGTAGAGTCAGGATGACCATGTCTGAGTGGGTAACCTACTCCCAACCGCCCTGATGACCTTATAGAAAAAAAGTACAAGTAGTTGATCTGCCATACTTACTACCACCAACCCCAACACCTATAAATAATGGCCCTATGAGTTAGGATAGAAAGTTGGGCAAACGACCAGGTGAAGGCACTAAGAACTTCGAGTCAGAACCAAGTAAAGGGTTCATAGATCCAATCCAGGCAAATGTACCCCCCTTAAATTCATGATTTACTAAAAGCGTACCCGTCTTTCTATAGTTTATGTTTGCAATGCAAGTATGTCTGATTTTTGATGAACTTATGTTACGGTATGCATAATATTTATTCTGATCATCTGGATTTCTATTAATACTATGTTTAAAGGAAGTTCTGTTACGTGTTTTCACAAAGATTTTTGTTTTTACCTAACTTGCACGAATTCTGGCCACGAACAAGCTTTTAAGATAACTGACATGAGTAAAAAGACCTCCGGCATTTGTATTGAAATTTCAAAACCGGCATTTGCCTTTGATTTTAAAACCGGGCTTGATTTGAAACCGGCCTTATATAATAATTGAAATCTTCTTTAATCGAAACTGGCATTTGCCTTTGAATTTGAAACCGGCCTTGATTTAAAATCGGCCTTATAGAATAATTGAAATCGGCCTTAATTAAAACCGGCATTTATGTTAAAATATTGAAACCGGCATTGCCTTGTGATTTTGAAACCGGCCTTGTATCACGAATTTGAAACGGACTTAAAGTATATGATTGACTCTGGCTTTTGACATAAGACCTCCGGCTTTGATAAAAGATCTTCGATTTTAAGACATTAAAGGAGAGGCTTTATGGACTTCAAATGTTGAAGTTAAGAACAAAGGCTACAAGAACAAGAAAAAATGTATGTAATCCAGCCAACAAGTGAAACTCTATGACTTTCGACTTTTGGACTATGATAGATGGCCATTAAAAGATATGAACTAAGAATCGAGTTTTCATTAAGCTTGCTGTTACAATCGGATGAAAGATATTGGAGTGATACTCGAGGACTGCCCCTAGGCCACGGGAGAATTTTTGGTGGCACAAGGCTTATAGACTACGGCCCCGTATGCCAGGTAAAAGGCATTACTGCCCACCTCTGGGAGTATAATAGGATGATACGACCTTAGGTTGTGGGGTAGCACACAACCCTTCCTCGAAATTGTCCGCTCCCATCCGGTCCCTAAAGATGATAAGCATTTCGTTCGGCTTTTATGAACTTTCTGAAGACAAGATAATAAGAACAAGAACAAGGAACTCTGAACATAAGAAGAAATGATATGGTGATTTTCGTATGCTAAGTTATGTTATGAGACCTTTACTTTGATCCAATGTTATGTATGTTAATGTTTTCTACATGTTGGTACATTGTTGGGCTTTGTAACTCACTCTTACTGTTTTTCAGATGATGAAAAGCTTATGGAGAACGAAATTGAGTAGAGTCATATGAAGTAACTAGACGGCATGGCTGGCCGGAGCTAATCAGTGAAGGAATTGTTATATTTTCTTTTGATGTATATATTACAAACTTAGCAGAAGTAAATATCTCCTTTTTCTCTCACAGGATAGCCATGTGTCTACATTTTTTGAGTTGTTACATATGGATATTTGTGGCTTGAGTCCTATTTTTTCTCATATATAGTATTGATATTTTATTA
>JAODPA010044112.1:0-11847 GCA_025585075.1 Nepenthes mirabilis | reverse complement strand
AACAGTCCTCGTGAATGTCACATGGGCTTCGACGCTCCGCGCATTATAACCCCTCCGTCCAAAAAAATCACCCTACTATGCAATCGATTAACTTGATGCCTCGAAATTACATGTAAACGCACCTATAGACCGTACAAAATATGAGGGGAAACATCATGCTACCTTTCCACGATATTATTATAGTACGACATTCAGCATATATATTATATTTCTATACATCGGCACAATGTGCATACGTAATTCTGAGGCGTATATCCGCTTCCAAATGACTTATTATTCGACCTTTGTGAAGCGCAGATAGCGTCCCTCAGAGGGGAGGTTGGCGATCTCGTATCCCTGCGGGAACATCTGTTTGGCTTGATCGTCAGAGACGCTCGGCGGAATCACCACGGGATCTCTCGGTTCCCAGTTGGCCGGGGTAGCCACCTTGTGCTTTGCCGCCTTCTGAAGAGACTCCACCACCCGGACCACCTCGTCCATGTTCCTTCCGGTGGTGGCTGGGTATAAGAAGATCAGCTTCACCACCTTGTCTGGGCCCACAATGTGCAAGGTTCGTGACGGGAGCGGGTTTCCGGAGGCGTCCTTCTCGTCTGGGTCCACCATGTTTAGCTGCTTTATTATCTCCCTCTTTGGGTCTGCTACTATCGGATAACTCACCTTGCACCCTCCCTGCGTGCATGCCAAACGGCAATTATCATATAAGATTTCTCTCGTCTTCTCAACCACTTTTAACAGTCTCTCAGCCGTGGGGTGACTTGATTTTAAAACCAATATCTTCAGAAATCTGAATTTCTTATGCGGAGACATTTACCCATGGTACAAAATCAAGGAAATCGGAACCTACTTCATAACATTAAGAAAATGTAATTTAATTATATATGTGGAGAGTACACTCACGGAGTAGGCTTCAATGTCCTTGATCCAGTCTTGGTGGAACTGGAGATCATCGCAAGACAATCCCAAGAGCTTCACGCTTCTCTTGTAGAATTCTTCAGCGTATGCAGCCATCTTCGCCAGTTCAGTCGTACATACTGGCGTAAAATCACCTGCACGTATGCCACCAAATCGACAATTCAAAGTTACAAAACCTTTTAAATCAAATTCAATTTACTACTACTTTTTCCTTACTGTTGCAAAATCAAAATCAAAATCAAGCAGACCCTCATAATGTTGGAAATCTCTTCCATGAAGAAATTCCGGTCAACTAAATGTTGACCGGCTCATTAAGGCAATTCTGAGCACCTGCCTTAATTAAAGGGGAGTTGGTTGGCCTGCTTATTTAGGTAACCTTGGAAACCCAAGACCTTCTGCCACTGCAGGCATGCGCCGTCTACTGCTAGGACATGCCTCTTGGGAACCGTGCACCTACCTCAAGGATGAACGTGCTGACTCGGCGGCTGTGACTTCTTTGTATATCCTTATATATATATGTGTATGTATGTAAGGCTGTGGACACAATTAAGAAACAGAGTGTGTGAAAGGAAGAAAGAAAAACAAAAGGAGAGGAAGAAGGCCCGACTGAGTGTGTGTGTATTTTCGCCTTACTGTTTTTTGTAATCTTCATCACAAACATAGTACAATCTTTCGGACTCAACGTCCCGTGGTTTTTCCCTTGATTCATAAGGGTTTTCCACGTAAATATCGGTTGTCATTATTCTTTCCTTTCCTTCCCTTCGATCCCTTTGTGCATGTGTTAGTGGGCCACCCCATTTCCGGCCAACAAGTGGTATCAGAGAGCAAGGTTGAGAACTTTATTCTGATGGCGTCAACATCATCGAAGAACTTGCCATTTAGCGTTGAGCAGTTTAACGGGCAAGGTAACTTCATTCTCTGGCAAGAAAGGGTGAAGAACATTCTCACCAGAGAAGGGACGATAAAGGCGCTGAAGAAGATGGATGAAAAGCCTGAAAGAATGACCGATGATGAGTGGCAAGATAAAAGAGATCTTGCAAATTGCACCATTAAGCTCTGTCTGGCTGACAACACTCTCCAGGAGGTATTTGGCTTGACTGACCCGGCGGAGGTCTGCGAGAAGTTGGAGAGCCGATATAAGTCGAAATCATTGACAACCAGGCTCCATATAAAGAAGCAATTCTATGTCTTACGGTTGTCGGAAGGATGAAGCTTCGAGAAGCATCTGGATGAGTTCAACCGGATATTGACGCAGATGTCCGCCCTTGAAGAAGATATCAAGGAGGAGGACAAGGCGTTGGTCCTGCTGGCCTCTCTGCCAGCCTCCTATGATCATATAGTCACAACCTTGCTGTTTGGCAAGGACACTTTAGAGTTGAATACAGTTATTGCTTCCCTACTCATGAATGAGTCAAGGAGGTCACAATGGGCCTCGACGTCTGAGGTACTTGTGACTGAATCTAGGGGAAGGAGTAGAGGCCGTGGTCAGAAACAAGGCGAGAAAGCCCGCAACAAATCAAGGTTGAGGTATCAAAACCTTGAGTGTCACCACTGTGGTAAGAAAGGCCATATTAAAAAGTATTGCTTTAAATGGAAGCGGAAAAATGCGGAAAAGGAGAAAGGTGACAGTGGACGAGAAGAAGAAAGGTCCTCCGTCTCAGTAGTAACAGCAGGCGGTCTCCTGCTGACTAGTGAAGGAGACGTGACAAGTCTGACGGACGAGGAGTCCGGTTGGGTGATAGACTCTGGTGCCACCTTACACGTCACGTCCAGAAGGCAGCTGTTTACATCTTATACTCTAGGAGATTTTGGAGTAATAAGAATGGGGAATGAAGGAACATCTCCCGTAGTAGGCAGAGGAGATGTTGCCCTGGTCACAAATAACGGATCAAAGCTAATATTGAAGGACATACGTCATGTTCCTGACATCCGACTGAATGTCATCTCAGTCGGACGCCTGGATGATGAAGGTTATTGCAATACCTTCTGTGAAGGCGAATGGAAGCTGACAAGAGGATCTCTTGTTGTAGCAAGAGGAAAGAAGGCATCTGGCCTATATCAGATGAAAGCTTGTAGAGTGGCAGGAGATGTGAATGCCACAACCAGCTCTGAGACGATGGACTTGTGGCATAGAAGGCTAAGCCACATGAGTAATGAAGGGCTGTCCTGCTTAGCCAAGAAAGGTTTGGTCACTGCAGCAAAGGAGGAAGAACAAAAGGCGTGTCCTCACTGCTTGGCCGGAAAGCAAAGAAGAGTTTCATTCCATGGGGAGTCGTCCGGTCAAAAGGCGGAGCTTCTAGAACTAGTTCACACAGATGTGTGTGGGCCTTTCAGAGAAAAGCCTTTTGGTGGAGCCCAATATTTTGTCTCTTTCATTGACGACTGTTCAAGAAGACTGTGGGTCCATCCACTCAAAACGAAGGATCAGGTTCTTGGTGTCTTTGAACAGTTTCATGCTCTGGTGGAGCGACAGACGGGGAAGAAGTTGAAGGTCGTCCGTAGCGACAACGGCGGTGAATATTTGGGACCTTTGACGCTTACTGCCGGTTGTATGGTATTAGGCATCAGAAAATACCACCGAAGACACCTCAGCTGAATGGGGTAGCAGAACGGATGAATCGTACGCTCTTAGAGAGAGTACGTTGTATGCTTTCCGAAGCAAAGCTTCATGCTTCGTTCTGGGCAGAAGCACTCCGGACGGCGGCCTACATCATCAACAGGTCGCCTAACAAGCCTCTGATGGGTGAAGTGGCAGAAAAGATATGGACGGGCAAGGAGTCGTCCTATGATCATTTGCGAGTATTCGGATGCAAAGCATTCGTACATGTCCCTAGAGATGAAAGGACAAAGCTGGAGCCAAAGACGACTCAGTGCGTCTTTCTGGGCTACGGGGAAGATGAACTGGGCTACCAGTTCTATGATCCAGCCACCAGAAAACTCGTCCGGTCCAGGGACGTAACCTTTGTTGAGAATGAGACAATAGAAGACATTGACAGAAATGTCAAGTGTGACAACATGCAAACGGACCAAGTGAGCATTGAAGCTGTCCGTCCGGTATCAACAGAAGGAGAGGATCCTGATCAGGAGACGGTTGAAGAAAATGAAAGGGAGATTACGGCTCCTAATAACACCATTGATGGTGTCATACCTCAACCGGCAGAGAATGTCCCTGTTAGACGGTCCTCACGAGAAAGACGGACATCCGTCCGTCTATCATCAAATGAATATGTGATGCTCACAGATGCTAGAGAGCCCGAGGATTATGAGGAGGCTATGAAGGACGATAGTAAAAGGGAATGGCTGGAAGCCATGAAGGAGGAGATGAGCTCCCTTCATGAAAACCACACCTTTGACTTGGTAAAACTTCATAAGGGGAAGAAGGCCCTCAAAAACAAATGGGTCTATCGTCTGAAGCAGGACGAGAGTACCGAGAAGCCTAAGTACAAGGCACGGTTGGTTGTGAAGGGCTTCAGTCAACAAAAAGGGATTGATTTTGATGAGATCTTTACCCCGATTGTCAAAATGTCCTCCGTCCGGATAGTGCTTGGCCTGGCCGCCGCTCAAGATTTAGAGGTTGAACAGATGGATGTCTGGACGGCATTCCTCCATGGTGAGCTTGAGGAGGAGATCTATATGGAGCAACCGGAGGGGTTCAAAGTCAATGGGAAGGAGAAACTTGTCTGCCGCCTAAGGAAAAGTCTGTACGGGTTAAAGCAAGCTCCCAGGCAGTGGTACAAGAAATTCGAGCCTGTTATGACCAGTCAGGAGTACCGACAGACGACTCGTGATTATTGCGTATTTGTACAAAAATTCTCGGATGATGATTTTGTTGTTCTTCTTCTTTATGTAGACGATATGCTGATCGTCGGACGCAATGGAGATCGGATAAAGAAGCTGAAGGAGCAGCTTGGACAATCTTTTGCCATGAAGGACCTTGGATCTGCCAAACAGATTCTGGGAGTCAGAATCCTACGTGATCGAAAGGCAAGGAAGCTGTGGATGTCACAAGAGAATTATCTTGAGAAGGTGCTCCAACGATTTAATATGGAGAAATCAAAGCCCGTGAGTACACCATTAGCAAATCACTATAGGCTGAGCACTCGTTAGTGTCCAGCTACGGATGACGAGAAGAAATATATGAAAGGTGTTCCCCACTCATCAGCTGTGGGAAGCTTGATGTATGCTCTGGTATGCACCAGACCGGACATAGCTCATGCCGTCGGGACAGTTAGCCGGTTTCTGTCTAATCCGGGAAAGGAGCACTGGTCCGCTGTGAAATGGATCATGAGATATATTCGAGGTACTTCTAAGAGGTTCCTGTGTCTTGGAGGTGACAAACTGCGGTTGGTGGGATACTCAGATGCGGATATGGCCGGAGATGTTGACACACGCAAATCCACATCAGGTTACTTGGTAAAATTTACGGGCGGTACAGTTTCTTGGCAATCCAAGCTACAAAAGTGTGCAGCTCTATTTACAACTGAAGCTGAATACATTACAGTTACAGAAGCCTGCAAGGAGATGCTGTGGATAAAGGAGTTCGTCCAAGAGTTAGGCATATTACATGAGAAATATGTGGTACTTTGTGATAGTCAAAGTGTCATTCATTTATGTAAGAACTCTTCATTCCATTCCAGATCCAAGCACATTGATGTTCGATATCATTGGGTACGAGAGGTGCTGGAGGAAGGTCTTCTGTCATTGGATAAAGTTAGCACGGAAGAGAATGTGGCTGACATGATGACGAAGATTCTTCCAAAAGGAAAGAATGAAGCATGCTGCAAGATGGCCGGGCTAACTGAATTAACTTCCTCATGGTCGAGAGGGGAAGTTTATTGGAAATCTTCCCATGAAGAAATTTCGGTCAACTAAATGTTGACCGGATGGGCGGTCAACATAACGTTGACCGGATGGACGGTCAACATAACGTTGACCGGAAGGGCGGTTAACTAAATGTTGACCGGCTCATTAAGGTAATTCTGAGCACCTGCCTTAATTAAAGGGGGGTTGGTTGGCCTGCTTATTTAGGTAACCTTGGAAACCCAAGACATTCTGCCACTGCAGGCATGCACCGTCTACTACTAGGATATGCCTCTTGGGAACCGTACACCTACCTCAAGGATGAACGTGCTGACTCGGCGGCTGTGACTTCTTTGTATATCCTTATATATATATATGTATATGTATGTAAGGCTGTGGACACAATTAAGAAACAGAGTGTGTGAAAGGAAGAAAGAAAAACAAAAGGAGAGGAAGAAGGCCCGACTGAGTGTGTGTGCATTTCCGCCTTATTGTTTTTTGTAATCTTCATCACAAACATAGTGCAATCTTTCGGACTCAACGTCCCGTGATTTTTCCCTTGATTCATAAGGATTTTCCACGTAAATATCGGTTGTTTTGCCAACTTGAAATTAAAGCATAAGAAAGAGGGGCATGCCCCAAACCTCAAGAAAACAGGCGGGATCAAAGATCACGGACCTAGACATGACAGATTTAAGAACATAGAACCTAATTTAAATCCAAACAACAAGCTAACATCCAAACCGACAATTTGGAACCAGCATATTCACTACAACTCCGGCGGCAAAACGATCCACGGGCATAAGACCAACTGCAACCAGCATTGCATGCCAACAGGAGCAATGCATCGCCATCATCAACCTCGAACGGTTGGCAGCCCCACCACGACCAGAGGGATCAGCATCTTCAGGTATTAAACCATTACAGGGACCACAGTCGAGCCATACCTTGCAGCCAAGCCACTCTGTCCTATGAGACAAGAAGGCACTCCGGAAATAGGACTAATGCACTCTAGGAGCTCGAAAAAATACACTCCATCCAGAGGAAGAAAATTCACTCCAGCCACCATACGACAATTTTTTTTTTAAAACCACCGTAGGAAAAGAAGGCACTCCGGACCTTGCAGCCAAGCCACGCCGTCCAAGTAGACAAATAGCACTCTGGATAAAGGACACATGCACTCCGAAAGCACTAACGAAGACACTCCGTCCAAAGTGAGAAAAAACACTCCGTCCAGGAGTCAAGAAGGCACTTTTGATAGAGGACAAAAGCACTCCGGAGGCTCGAACAATGTCACTCCGTCCAATGTGAGAAAAAGTACTCCGGCCACCACTTGAAAAGATTTTTTTTTCTAAAACCAACACGGGAAAAGAAGGCACTCCGGACCTTATAGCCAAGCCACTCCGACCAAGGAGACACAAAGCACCCCGGAAAAAGACACATGCACTCCGGAAGCACTAACGAAGCCACTCCGTCCAAAGTGAGAAAAATCACTCTGTCCAAAGAGTCAAGAAGGCACTTCATAAAATGGACAAAAGCACTCCGGAATCTCGAATAATGTCACTCCGACCAAAGTGAAAAATGGCACTCCGGCCACCATATGAAATGGTTTTTTCTTTTTTCAAAAACCAACACGGGAAATTAAGCCACTCCGGATAAAGGGCACATGCACTCCAGAAACACTATCAGAGTCACTCCGTCCAAAGTGAGAACAAACACACTGTCTAATGAGTCAAGAAGGCACTCTGGATAAGGGACAACTGTACTCCAGAAGCTCAAACAAAGACACTCCGTCCCAAGAGAGAAGAAGCACTCCGCCACCACATGAGATGATTTTTATTACTTTAATTTTTTTTAAACCAACACGGGAAAATATGGCACTCCGGACCTTGCAACCAAGCCACTCCATCCAAGGAGACAAAAGGCACTCCGAATAAAGGACACATGCATTTCGGAGGCACTAACAAAGTCACTCCGTTTGAAGTGAAAAAAAGCACTCCGTCCAAGGAGTCAAGACGACACTCCGGTTAAAGCACAACTGCACTCTGGAAGCTCAAACAAATTCACTCCGTCCCAAGCGAGAAGAAGCACTCCGCCACCACATGAAATGATTTTTTTTTTCATAAACCAACACAGGGAAATAAGGCACTCCAGACCTTACAACCAAGCCACTCCGTCCAAGGAGACATAAGGCACTCTGGATAAAGGACACATACACACCGGAGGCACTAACAAAATCACTCCGTCCAAAGTGAGAAAAAGCACTCCGTCCAAGGAGTCAAGAAGGCACTCCGGATAACGGACAACTGCACTCCGGAAGCTCGAGCAAAGTCACTCTGTCCCAATTGAGAAGAAGCACTCCGCCACCACATGAAATAATTTTTTTTATTATTATAAGCCTCAACGAAGCCGCAATTACCTAGAAATATCTTTATCAGACACCGTGACGGTCTTCAATTTTAGTCTCACGACATTAATAATCGTAGAGAAAATTTGGAAAATGTCATGGGGTGGGGACTTCTGAAAGATTAATTATTGCGCTCCTTCTATATGTAGTAGATCGTGGCTACCAGCGACAGACGTTTTGCGAGGGCCAAGAAGCTTTTCCCTCTCCAAACAGACGCAGCCCAAGAAATATTGTGATGCCTCTCGGTGTGTGGCCATTGAATGCCCGATTGTCTTTGAATTTTGACTCACAGTGCTCTGGAGTATGAACAAGAGAAAAAAAGATGATCATGGTTTTCATCGCCCGTATTACAAAGAGTGCATCTAGTGGATGGGATGGGGACACCATGGATGCGGTCAAGGGTATTTAGTCGACCATTGACAGCTAACCATAGTGTAAACGCGTGAGCAGGAATATGGTATAGACCTCACACCAAAGGAGCCCAGCTAACTTTTGGTTTGGGAGGATGGATGAGAAAATATGCTGATTGAGTCGAGAAATTTCTATGAACATTCCCAGTCCACCTTAAAGAGTCCTTTTGATGGATGCATGGGGGGTTAGTCGGCATGTTTTCAAATGAGAAACCTCAGAATCAAAAGGGTTAGGCCATACCCAATTGTTATTTTTGATGATTGCTGAAACTTTAACGTCCCAAGGTAGACCCAAAACTAGGCGAGTACGGTCGGAGCTAACCTCACTCAGGGGGCCTAGAGGGTGCCAGTTATCATGCCAGAGGAAAGTATCAGAACCATCCCCAATAGCCTTAATAGTGTGGGAACGCATGAAGGGGCGAAGTTTCATAATCTTTCGCCAGCTCCATGTGGCCGAATCCGAAATTTTAAGGGTCCAAATGCACCGGTCTTTGATTCTATTTTTGTAAATCCAAGAAGTCCATGCCGAATTTGGGTCTTTGGAGATAAGATGCCAAAGTAGCTTGCAATTTAGAGCTTTATTCTAAACAACCAGATTTTTGAGGCCCAAACCTCCTTCGGATTTGGGGTAGCAAACATCACTCCAAGCCACTTTAGCATTAGCTCTACCTTCAGAAGAGCCCTTCCAGAGGAAATGGCGCAAGAGGCAATCAATTGCTTTAAGAGTGGACTTTGGCAAAATAAACATGGAGGACCAGTACAGATGGATGGACGATAGAATGGAGGTGACCAGTTGCAACCGCCCCCAAACGAGAGCCATCTATTTTTCTAGGAAGTGATCCTCCTGGTGATCCTGTCTGTGAGAGAACTGCAATCAGATGCAGAGAGACGGGAGGTTAAAAGGGGGACGCCCAAGTATCTGATGGGGAGTTTGCCCTCCTTAAACCCCAAGATACCAGCAATGTCCTGGTGAAGGGAAACGTCCTTTGAACAGATAAAAATTTTACTTTTATTCGGATTTGCAGAGAGACCGGAAGAAACATGGAATTCATCTAGGCACTCCTTGAAAATTTGAGTGGATTGGGTGTCGACATGGGAGAACAGGAGAAGGCCATCAGCAAAGGCTAGCATAACAGTTTGAGTGTCTGCGCATTTCCAGTGATATTTGAAAGTGTTATCCCACCTTGCCTTGTACTCAATAATGCCGTTGAGGACTTCCATAACCAGGACAAATAGATAAGGGGATAGGGGATCCCCTTGGCGAAGGCCCTTGCCTCCTTTGAAGAACCCAACTACTTCCCCATTGATGTTGAGGGAGTACGTCGGAGTAGTAATGTATTGGTTAATCCAATTGACCATCTGCGCAGGAAAATTCATGAGTGTCAGCATATTGATGATAAAGTCCCATTGAATAGAGTCATAAGTTTTCATCAGATCAACCTTCATAGTGCATCTAGGGGGGTCATGCCCAAGATGATACTTGTGAATGAGCTCCTGAGCTAATAGGATATTATCACTAATCTGACGCCCCGCCACAAAGGCCGTTTGGCATTTGTCCACCAGGTATGGAAGTGTTACCTTGATTCTGTTTGCAAGAATTTTAGATATCACTTTGTAATGACATTGCAACAGGAAATCGAACGGTAATCTGAGACCGAGCGTGGGGACTGGACCTTAGGGATAAGACTAATCAGAATGGTATTCACTTGTTTTAGGAGCTTTCTATGCTTGAAAAAATCATGGATAGCTTCACAGACCAAAAGACCGGTAATCGCCCACGAGTCCTTATAAAATTTCGATGAGAAACCATCAGGACCAGGGGCTCTGTCATCCCCAATAGAGAACAACACTTTTTGGATTTCCTCTTTAGTAACCGGCCTAACCAGCGGGCCAGTAAGTGACCCAAGGACGGTATGGAGAATGTATGAGCGAATACAGTTGGCCTCCACCGACCCATGAGTTCGTCCAAACCCCAAGGCAATTTTGAAGTGGCCAACAATCAATTCATTCAGCTTTTCCTTACCGTTAGTAGGATTTCCTGACACATCAATGAGGAATATGATCCTATTCCGATTATAATTTCCACTAACAGTCTTGAAGAAAAATTTTGTGCATTGATCGCCCTCTTTGAGCCATCTGATTTTGGCTTTTTGTTGGAGGAAATCTGCCTCCTTAGCCATTACAGAATAATAGTCAGCCCTACAAAAACGTTCAATACCGCAGGTCCCTAGGGAAGGGAAAGCTTTAGATTGGATATCCTCAAGACATTTTCTAGCACGCAGCACCTCTTCGTGAATATCCTCACATTGGGTATTAAGAGTTTTGAGCATTCCCTTCAACTTTTTGAGAGAGGACACAAGTCTAAACATCGGAGTACCATTAGTCTCGGTCTCCCATACTTCCTTTTGACCACAGGAAGAAAGTTTGGGGATTTGGTGAGAAAGTTATTAAATCGAAACATCCCGTGTTTACGCGCTGCACAATCCATGGGAAGAAGGATGTAAGGGGAGTGATTTGATAACCTAGCAGGAGGGAAAACTGCTTTATAGCTTCTGAAAAAGTCAAACCAATGATCATTTGCGACCACTCGATCCAGTTTTCTGAAAATACAGGAGGGGGGGGTCACGCCCATCATTCCAGGTGAAAAATTGTCCTTCATGGCAAATGTCCTCCGAGTCACAATCCCAGAGGCATTCATTAAGATTAATGGAGCTTTTATAATGTCAAGAGCCACCGAGGGCCTCAGTCGCCGAGCGAATGGTCAGCCCATGGGTGGTCTCCACTTCAAGGTTAGGGACGGTGTCTCCGATCGTCAGCCCTGGCATCTCGGAACTTCTCTCTTCTCAGCCGCTGCTGATTCTGCGCTGCTCGCTCTCGTATTTCGAACTCTCTCAGGTCAGGACGTTTGATTTTATTTAATTTTAAATTTGATTTGATTATTTCGGAGACGGCCATAAAAGCAACCAAAAATTGTATACCTACGTATATAGGGAGGGTAATGATTCTCTGCATGTGCAGCACGTGGCATTTAAATGTGATTCGGGACACGTGTCTAGCGAACTGCTATAATCTTCCTCCACGTCTAAATCTCACACTGGGGGAGTGTTGTGGGGACAGTGCCATCAAATCATCTCCCTCCTCATCGACAAGAAACGATGCGTTTTGACGAGAAAAAAATAATAATAATAACTGAAAGAGAAAGAGCAATTGGGCTGGGTTGAGAGCGCTCATTCGGAATGCATTTAGTTGTTGTTTTGAGTGGATGAACAAGATTCTATTTATATGGTTTTTTAGACATAATATTTTTATGTATTTAAT
>JAODPA010044101.1:0-11849 GCA_025585075.1 Nepenthes mirabilis | reverse complement strand
AAAAAAAGAAAAAACAATCAAATATATAAGCTAAAAGAAAATATATATTTTTTTATGTCATAGGAAGCAAGAATGGGAGAAGAAGGCAGTATTAATACCGATCTCCCGAGGATACAAGAAAGTGAATTTCAGAGGCTTCGTGATTATTTACATCCAGTAAGACATAGTACTCCATCTTGTATTATATTACCTCTACATCAACAGAACTTTAATGTCAAACCTAGGATGATCCAATTGTTGCCTCAAATTCATGGAATGAATTCAGAAAATCCCTACCAACATATAAGGGACTTCAAAAAGGTTTGTGACACTTTTGTATGTAATACTTATTCTGAGGACACAATTTGCTTAAGATTATTTCCATTTTCTCTTACAGATAAAGCCAGAATATTGTTAAATTCTCTTAAATCAAGATCAATTTTCACATTGTTAGAAATACAAAAAGAATTTTTAAAAAAATATTTTCCCAAGCATCGGACTCAAACTTTACAGAGACAAATCATAAGTTTTTCTCAGAAATCCAATGAAACATTTTATCAGTGCTGGAAGAGATACAAGGATCTGCTCAATGCTTGCCCACATCATGGATTCAAGGTATGGCGTGTTATTAGTTTTTTTTTTTATGAATCCTTGACTCCTCAAATGCATCAATTTATTGAAATAATGTGCAATGGGGAATTCCTCAATAAGGATCCCAATGAAGCTTATGAATATTTCAAAAGTCTAGCTAAAAATGCTCAGACTTGGGATTCAACTTGCCAGCCCAATTGCGAACCAAAGTCTTTTAATGAGTCAAATAAAAAATATTATTTAAAAGATTCGGATGACATCAATGCTAGACTTTCCACTATCACAAGAAAATTGGAAGCATTAGAAACAAAGAAAGTTCATATTGTATCTAATGAAAGGTCTACAATTTGTTGTGTCTGTGATAGTCTGTCGCATAAGTTCGAGGATTGCCCTACCTTACCTATTCTTAAAGAAACCCTACAATAACCTAGCAAATGTATCAAATTTTAAAAAACCATTTCAAGGTCCTACTCAAGGAGGCAATCCATTTTCGAAAACCTACAACCCATTGTGGAGGAATCACCCAAATTTTAGTTGAAAAAATGAGGGACCCTCCACCCCGGCACAATTTCAGGTCCCACCACTTCTACTACCACAACGCACTTATCAACCTCCGCACAAGAGAACGCTTGAGGATACATTACAACAATTCATGCAGCAACAAAGCAGAGTAAATGCATAATAAGTGAATATCAATACTCAGCATGCTAGAGCATTAGATAACATTCATAACAGCATCACTCAATTGACGCAAGCTTTGAGTATTCATGAAAAAGGAAAATTTCCTACACAACCCAAACTGAACCCCTAAACCTAACTTCAAATAGGGGAGGCTTCAAATGGCAAGCTGAATAATGAACAGATCCAAGCCATTTTCACACTTAGGAGTAGCCCTAGATTTGAGAAAAATATAATTCATAAAACTCTTAGAGATGATAAAGAAGTCCAAGTTGAACATGAAAAGACATTGTCAGATAAAAATAGTGTGGTGGAACCTAGTAGCGAATTTTTGAAACATAAGGAGAAAGAAAGAGAATACATTTCAAATGCACCATTTCCTCACTGGCTTAAAAAACCAGAGAATGAAATGTTAAACTCTTAAATTTATGAGGTTTTTAAGTAAGTCAAGATTAATATTCCTATTTTTTATGCTATTAAACAAATTCCTTCATATGCTAAATTTTTAAAGGATTTGTGCACAATGAAGAAAAGATTAATTGTTAAGGAAAGAGCTTTTTTGACGGAACAGGTAAGTTCTATCCTACAATTTAAGACACCACCCAAGTACAAAGATCCATGGAATCCCACAATTTCCTATATTATTGGTAATCATCGCATTGAGCAAGTATTGCTTGACTTGGGGGCTAGTGTCAATCTCTTACCATATACAGTCTATCAGCAACTAGATTTGGGGGAACTCAAACCCACGAAAATTACACTCCAGTTAACTGATAGATCTAGCAAAGTCCCTAAGGGTGGTGGTGGAAGATGTCTTAGTCCAAGTAGACCAGTTCAACTTTCCAGTGGACTTTGTAGTGTTAGAAACTCCGTCTGTTGTTAGCCCTAGTGCTCATATACCAGTCATACTTAGAAGACCGTGTGACGGAACGAATTCTAATTCTTATAGGATCCTCCGTCAGATGCTTACAGAATTCATAGACATTTAAATCCTACAGAAATTTGGACATAATTTCCTCTATACCTAAACCAAAATTAAAAATACAACATGTATTAAACAACCTGTATAAGCACACATCAAATCCAGTTCCATAAATTTTTCTACAATACACATTCACATAATCTCAAATGCCATCCATGGCTTTAATTCAGCTATTCTAATCTACTCTACCAGAATCCACACTAGAGATGTTGTCTAAGACCTATACAAAATCTAAAGAAACAGATAGCGGAAGCATCTATATCCTTAACAAAATCCTACAGAAGTAATAACAAAGTATTCATCATAATATAACATCATTTTGCATTATCACAATATACATTGTTCATTTTAGAATGCTAACTACAAGAATCCAAAATCTTTTGATCCAACGAAATCCTTCAAGGTCTTCAAAACTTACGAGCTTTTCCCTTCTTCTAGCTATATTTGATTTCGATCCTTTTCAAGCTTTTACTAATCTGGAGGGAAGAGCAGAAAGCAAGGAGGGAGCTAGCAGCTCAATAAATATACCAAAAATAGTAAAAATATATAATTTTATATATAAACAGAACATATATGTACTTTCAGACGAAAACTTAAAAGAGATGCGGAAAAATCATGCATGCAGGTGAGAGTAACAGAAACATAAATACGATGCAGAACTTAGAAAACTAATTACGATGCAGGATTCAAGGGAAACCATGATTGCAAATCTTTAGTTCTTGGTTCAGAATTCGGTTTAGTGTTCATATTTCACAATATTAAGTTTTCTTTTAAATCGATTATCCTCCATACTTTACATCCCAATGGTAGGATGGTTCTTATTTAGTTTAATCTTTCACATACCCTCCATACTTTATATCCCAAATGTATGATGGTTCTTTTTACTTTAATCTTTACATACCCTCCATACTTTACATCCTAAGAGTAGAATGATTTCTATTCACTTTAATCTTTACATATTTTTCATATTTTACATTCCGAGGGTAGGATAATTTCTTATTCAGTTTATTCCTTTACATACTCTCCATACTTTATATTCCGATGGTAGGATGGTTCTTATTCAGTTTAATCCTTTATATATTCTCCATACTTTACATCCTAAGGGTAGAATAATTCTTTGATCCTATTAGCTATTATTCAGTGTTTCGATACAGTAATCTAAGGGTGAGGTTATTAACTTGTTATACTAGAAATCCTATCGATTTACTAAACTGAGGATATTCTTATCTTTATTTCCTTAGTCTTAATTCTCCGTACCTTGAAAACCATTCTAATTCATATGATTTCACCTTTAATCAGTTTCAGGGCGTCTCTATGACTTAACGATACAGTTTCAGATTAATTCCTCAAGTGTAATTTGTGAGATAAACTTTATCAAATCTCCAATTAGCATTTCCATATTATGATTCATACATTTCTTCTTATTTTTTAATTCTTAGCTTATCGTATTTCAGTCGGCTAATTAAACCTTAATTAGTAATCCTTCAGATAGCTTTAGAACATCCTAGAAGATTAACAGTGCATTCCTATGGGACTTTTCCGATTAAATATTAATCGATATTCCTTCAAATAGTTTCAGAACATCTCAGAAGATTAACAGTGCATTCCTGTGGGACTTTTCAGACTTAACCTTAATCAGTAATCCTTCAGATGGTTTCAGAACATCCCAGAAGATTAACAGTGCATTCCTATGGGACTTTTCAGACTAAACCTTAATCGAAAATCCTTTAGATGACTTCAGAACATCCCAAAAGATTAACAGTGCATTCCTATGGGACTTTCAGACTAAACATTAATCGGTAATCCTTCAGATAACTTTAGAACATCCCATAAGATTAACAGTGCATTCATATAGGACTTTTCAGACTAATATTACCTCAGGGAAACTTAATCATCAATCCCTAGTTTTCAACCTAGGGTTTGGCACGAAGCTGCCGGACCATAATTGGATACTAAATACATGCATAATCCTAAAACTGAGGTCATATATTACGACATATATAGGTAAACAAGAAATCTATCCGATTAATTTATAGAAATATACTTCGTATACATTAAACAGGGAAAAATAGTAATTTAGAGTAGAAAAATATTTTTAGAGATATAGAAAAGTAGTAAAAACGTTATATAACATCTGGGGTACACTTATCTTAGCCTGCTCTACCATTATTTTTACTTGGATCAGATCGGAATGGTGGATTGTTCCCTCTTTCTGTCCTTTTCTTCCTCTCCATTCCTCTTCCTTCGCGTTTTGCTGTCTACTAAAGAGCCCCCCCGTGCCCCTCTCTCCCTCAAATCCTCTTTAAAAAGAAGGAAAAGGATGGTCACATGTTTGGCCTTTGACCGGCGCTTGAGTGCCGATTTTCATAAAATTGCGCCCATGCCTCCCCAAGGGTGAGCCGCGGGCGGGCCTATTTGCATTTTTGCGCCTCCCCGACGCTTGAGCGACCATCGAGCACCGGTTCCCTTTTTCTTCCCTCTTTGCTACATTTGCTTATTTTGTTTTGGTATTCATTTATCCCTTATTCTTCAACCTAATCATGATTATTATTAATTTAATCACTCCATAATTATCAGATTTTGGGATTGAAATCTCACAGACCGTTTCTTGCAACTTCTAAAGCATTAATTAATTGTAGAAATAATCTCATAAAATTATCTTTTGAAAATATGACTGTTGAAATGAACGTTTTTAATATGAAACAACCAATTGAGCACAATGACATAAGGGATGTTGATTTTATTGATACTCTAATTGAAAGACATATTGATGAAAATTCATTGGAAATGTTCCTTTGTCATGAATTAATGGGAATAATCTATTTTAAAGATGAGGAAGAATGTGATGAAATCACCCAACATAGGATGGAACCAATATTGACAGCGGGCCACTGGCCTCCATCTTTTGAGCCGTTAGAGCCTTTGACTTCCAAGTTTAAGCCGACATCACTGAAAGCAACAAAACCTAAGTGGAAGCCATTACCGAAATTTTTAAAATATGCATTCTTAGGTGAGGATAAAACATATCCAGTTGTGATTTTATCTACCCTTACTACAGATCAGGTGAGTCAATTGTTAAAGGTACTTACTAGACACAAATATGCCATTGGCTAGTCAATAGCTGATCTTCGAGGCATTAGTTCCTTGGTTTGCACATATTGAATTTATCTTGAAGAAAATATGAAACCAGTTAGGCAAATGCAACAAAGATTGAATTCCAATACGAAGAATATAGTGAAAGGAGAAGTGTTAAAATCACTTGATGCTGAAATTATTTATCCTATTTCTGATTCAAAATAGGTTAGTCTAACACAAGTCGTCCCTAAAAAGTCTGGAGTTACTGTCATAAAAAATAAAAAAAATAAACTTGTACCAACTAGAATTCATACTGGATGGCGTATATGCATTGATTATCGAAAGCTAAATGCAATAACTAGGAAGGACCATTTTCCACTCCCATTCCTTGATCAAGTTGTGGAAAAGTGGCAATGAAGGCTTTTTATTATTTTCTCAATGGGTATTCAGGATATAATCAGATAGAGATAGCCCTTGATGATTAAGAGAAGACCACATCCGCTTGTCCCTTTGGTATGTTTGCATATAAACGAATGCCATTTAGACTATGTAATACTCTTGCCACATTTTAAAGATGTATAATGAGTATATTTAGTGACATGGTTGCGCAGTTTCTTGAAATTTTCATAGATGACTTCTCAGTCTATGGAGATACTTTTGAGATGTGTCTAAAGCACCTAGAAAAAGTTTTAGAGCAGTCAGAAAAAAATAATCTTGTTCTGAATTGAAAAAAATGTCAGTTCATGGTCACTCAGGATATAGTGTTAGGACATGTTGTTTCTTCTAGAGGAATTGAAGTGGATAAAGCTAAAGTTGAATTAATAAAAAAATCTCTCAATCCCAAAAACAATCAGTGACATTCGTTCTTTTTTAGGACATGCAGGATTTTGCAGGTGTTTTATTCAATCTTCTAGCACAATTGCTCGACCTCTTTGTCAATTATTATCACATGATGTTCCCTTTGAGTGGACACCTGAGTGTTAAAATGCTTTTGATAAACTTAAGGAATCTTTGACCACTACACCCATCATGCAAGCACCAGATTGGTCATTACCTTTTGAACTCATGTGCGATGCTAGTGATTATGCAGTGGGGAACGTGCTAGGCCAATGAAAAGATAGGAGACCCTATGTCCTATATGTAAGCAAGACCGTTACTGATGTACAAATCAATTACACCATTACTAAAAAGGAGCTTCTTACTATAGTTTTTGTACTTGAAAAGTTTAGATCATATTTGATTAGCTCACTTGTTATAGTCTATACTGATCATGCAACTTTGAAGTACTTGTTAACAAAAAAAAAAAAAGATGCAAAACCTTGACTAATAAGATAGATTCATCTTCTCTAAGAATTTCATTTGGAAATTCGAGACAAGAAGAGAGCAGAAAATGTTGTAGCTGATTATTTATCTAGACTTACTCCTGATGACCAATTGAAGGACAATCGCCCCATAAAATGAGTATTTTCCTGATAAACACTTGCTCCTTCCTAATTCTTCTGAGCCAAGTCAGTCTCCCTGGTATGCAAATATTGTAAATTATTTAGCAACGGGTAAAATGCTGAATAATTGGCACCAAGCGGATAGTCAAATTTTTTTTCAAAATAAGAGAACATGTTTCTGGGATGAGCCATACTTGTTTAAGTATTATTCGGATCAGATTGTTCGTCATTGTATTCTGGATGATGAAATTTAGAATGTCATTGCCTATTGTCACTCCTCAAAATGTGGTGGTCACTTTTCATCAAGAAAAACTATTACAAAGATTTTACAATGTGGATTTTATTGGCCTACCATGTTCCGAGATGTTCACATTTATTACACTACCTATGATCGATGTCAGAGATTAGGAAGCCTCACTAGAAAAAACATGATGCCACTATCCCCTATTCTTATCTTAGAATTTTTTTATTGTTGGGGGATTGATTTTATGGGACCTTTTTCTAATTCTTTTGGATACAAGTACATTTTGTTGGCAGTAGACTATGTGTCCAAATGGGTTGAGGCCATCGCTACGCGTAACAATGATCACCGAATAGTAATAAAATTTCTTAAAGAGAATATTTTATCTCGGTTTGGTATACCACGTGCGATCACTAGTGATGGGGGCAAACATTTTTGTAACAAATTGTTCACAACTCTAATGAGTAAATATGACATTGTACATAAAATAGCCACCCCATATCATCCTCAAACTAGTGGACAAGTAGAATTGGCCAATAGAGAAATAAAATGAATTCTTAAAAGAATGTTAATCCTAACAAAAAAGATTGGTCTTTAAAACTTATTGATTCATTATGGGCTTATTGCACAGCCTATAAGACAATTTTGGGAATGTTGCCATATAGGCTAGTCTACGAAAAGTCATGCCATCTCCCAGTTAAAATGGAACATAAAGCCTATTGGGCTATCAGACAATTTAATGAGAATACTGTTGATGATGGAATTCACAAGAATTGCAATTGTGTAAACTTGAGGAGCTCAGGAATGATACTTTTAAAAATGCTAAAATTGCTAAATCTAAAATAAAAAATTTACATGACAAACATATAACTCAGAGGGCATTTCGTCTTGGATAGAAAGTTTTGTTGTATAACTCATGCTTGTATTTGTTCCCAGGAAAACTAAAGTCATAATGGACAAGACCTT
Source organism: Nepenthes mirabilis (assembly GCA_025585075.1). Classification (NCBI taxonomy): domain Eukaryota; kingdom Viridiplantae; phylum Streptophyta; class Magnoliopsida; order Caryophyllales; family Nepenthaceae; genus Nepenthes; species Nepenthes mirabilis. The sequence continues at coordinate 3,895 of JAODPA010044101.1, read as the reverse complement.
ATACTGTAACTGTCATTTCAGCATACGGTGCTATTGAAATTGAAAATTCTGATAATGGTAACCGTTTTTGTGAGATCCCGAAATCAAAAAAAGAGCTTAAAATCGGAATAAAATATTAAAACCAATAGTATATTTTTGTTTTCAACTTAAAACCGAAAGAAGATTGAAATCCAGAGTAAAAATGTCAAAAATGAAATCCGGAGGCCGGAGTGTCCTTATACCTTTCAATACCGGAATAGCCTTATGCCACTTAAAACCGGAGTAGCTTGTGCCACAGAAAGTCGGACTGCTTGAAGTCCGAAATAGATGACAAGAAAATGTTGACCAGCTTTTTAGAATGTTGATCGGCTTTGAGTAAAGGTTGACCGAAAATTATGATGTTGACCGGATCCTTGACCAACGTCAAGATGTTGACCGGCGTCAAGATATTGACCAGCGTCAAAATGTTGATCGATCAAAGAGTTGACCGACTTTGAGAAAGGTTGACCGGTCTTGAATAAAAGAAGTAAAACGTTGGCCGGCTCTGAGTAAAAGATGTATGATTAGAATATGAAACATTAACCAAAGAGTTGATCGGAATAAATTAATGGCAACTAAAGACAATGACTAACTTTGCTGATTAGTTAGAACTCAACTAGACCCCAACTAAATGAAGTAAGTGAACCACCTCGTTAACCCTCTGAAAAGAAATACCAAAATGAGTAACTTAGACTACTTACTCCCATCTAACCTCTGAAAAGAAGTATCAAGTAGGTAACTTACCCCCACTTACTCCACCTAACCCCTCCCCTATATATACTCAGTTTCGATCGAAGAAGCAAGTATGAGTGCCGGCAAGAAGAAACAGTAAGGAGTAGAAAAGGAGAGAAAGCTTCAAGTCTGTGGGAGTGGGTGGACAACTGTCAGGCAAGTGTACACTCTGTTTTTAATTTCTTAATATTATAAGTGTACTTTGAACGTTACTCTTTTTAAGTTTTGTTGTATATCCCAGTTTTAAGATTCATGCTTTAAGGTTCTAGATTTGAAGAAATTGCAAGTGTTTCCTTGTCGATTTAAGTTATATGCTTAAGCATGTAGTATACCTGACTTGCTGATTATAATGACTTGATAAGCCGTAATTTTTGACTCCATACTTATATGATTTGATGGTTAATTATTGCATTCTGTTCTCTGCTAAAACTGAATTCACATGAAATCTGAACTGAAACTTATAATTGAAACCGGCATTGTATGGTAATTGCATTATAATTGAAACCGGCCTTATATTATAATTGAAATCGGTATTTGTATTGTAATTTTGAAACCGGTTTTGTATTATAATTGAAACTGGCCTTATATTATAATTGAAACCAGTATTTATATTATAATTTTGAAATCGGCATTTGCATTATAATTGAAACTGGCCTTATATTATAATTGAAACCGGTATTTATATTATAATTTTGAAACAGGCATTTACATTATAATTGAAACCGGCCTTGTATTATAATTGAAACCGGCATTTGTATTATAATTTTAAAACCGGCATTTGCATTGTGATTTTAAAACCGGCCTTGTATCATAATTTTAAAAACTGGCATTTGCATTGTAAATTTTAAAACCGGCCTTGTCTTATAATTTGAAACCGGCATTTATAATGAAACCTTGAAACCGGCTTGCCAAGTGACGCATGAAAATTATGATTTGAAACCGGCCTCGTAACATAAATTTGAAACCAGCTTTGTAGTGTGATTTTAAAACCTGCTTGTGATATGGCCGTCCGGAATAAACAAAGAAAATATGAACTGGTTTTACGATAAGATAAATAAGTTCAGACCTTAGCATTGGGAGATGAGGTTCTCCAACATGCCTTAGGACTTTATGGTGATAATCGAGGATAACGAAGTGAGAGCCGTCCTCGGGGCTTTATATAAGGAGGTAGTGATAGCCGTCCTCGGGGCTTTGTACAAGGAGAAAGTGAGAGCCGTCCTCGGGGCTTTGTACAAGGAGGTATTGCCGTGATTGTGAGGAGATGTGTATAATCTATTCTTGATTAAAACTCCCTTCCGTTAAACAGAAACCTTACCAATAAATAAAAGAAGATTTCTATACTATAACCAGCCTTGTTTTATGTTCTAATATTAACTATTTCGACTTTCTAATCGACTTTTGTATAGTCCGGCCAATTGTTACCTTATGATATTTATGTTGCATAATTACCTTCATTGACCGTTTTAGTGTTCTACAAGATTCCAGCTGAATGATGTCTTGTATATGTATCTGTAACTATTGACAGCACAAGCATTTTATGGAAAATCTGTATGTACCTTGTTAAGCTCCGGTTCACTGTTTTCTGTTTCCCCCCCTCAGATGAAATTTTAGAACTCATGCCTGATGAGACGGAGTGACTAGAGCCTATCTGAAGGATCGTAAGGAATCAGAAGCATACTTTTTGGAAGACCGCCACAAAAGAAACAGTTAATATAATGATCTATTAGAATTTATGAACTTTTATAATTAGACGTTTATGGCTATATATTCAGGAATAAATTTTATGGGAATGAATATGAATGTTTCAGTAGGATATTAGATTGACTTCCGCTATATATTTGATGACTAAAGTGTATGAATCCTAGATGATATCTGTGATCCTGTGATTGGAAGGCGCGATCATCCCGAACTGGACCACCGAAACTTTGGTGTAAGTTCCGGGAGGTCGCTGGCGGAATGCAAAAAAAAAATTTGTTCCGTCACAGTTTTAAAGTTGATGGGCACCGTTTAAAAGCTTTCTTCGAACCCTTCAACTGTAATAGAGAATCCATTATTTTGAAAGATCATCCACCGTTAGAATAAAAATATATTTAAAAAATTCAATTTATTATTTTTCCTTTCGTATAGTTTTTGTTGTATAACGATCATTTTTTAAGGAAGGCATATCAAATGGATGAATTTTGGTTGGTCTTTGTTAGACACTCTAGGCTGATCAATTGGTTAATGCCTATATATTGCAATGTATTACACTTTCTTTTGCATTTAACTATGGGTTTGATGATACTTAAAGTATACAGGTGTATTCCTTTCTTCTCAACTTTTTTTTCTTTCTATGGCAAAAAAAAACTATTTTTTTTTTTAAAAAAAGTATTTTCAGATTAAAAAAAACTTTAATATTGAAAAGAGAAAAAAAATTATCATCATGTGCAATCTTATAAACTATGTTTTAAATACTAATTTTGTGATTAAAAGGATTTGAACATTGACCTTTTACATTTTATGATTAAGTTGTCTAATGATATCATTTTGAGAGTGCTTAATGCACATAAATTTTACGTTTATTTATTTTGTCTGAATATCATGTATCACATTAATATAATGGAGACTTAATATTCGTGTGAATTTTTAAGCCATTCTTTAATTGAGAGGATATTAGATGCTCAATTCCATGAACATTATCGATCCCACAAAAGTTGATAGTTTCCTCTTATTCTTGGCAAATAATCGTTGGTAAATGAGAATTACTAAATTTATGCAAATGAGTTATTGCTATTCACCATGAGGATAACTTTAACAGTACATTTTTTACTTCTCGAGTCTAAGCCTATTTTGTTCTTTATTCAATTATCACTTGAAACCAATTTGAGTCTATAACGTGCAGAATTTAAGTTTATAATTATAGTTTCTTTGGTATACCTACGTTTAAAAATTGACATAGATGTGTCAAATACTTATCATATCCAAATACCTTATGATACAAAAATAATTGAGGGAGTTGGATAAGGAAGATACAAAAAAAAGAGAAAAAAATGAGGGTAAAGTTATTTTTTTCTGTATTTCTCAAAAGATCAAAAAAAGATTCCACAAAAATCTAAAAAAAATTAATTGTGGAATTATATTTCTCCTTTCTTGTATTCTTTTTGGT
>JAODPA010044090.1:0-11850 GCA_025585075.1 Nepenthes mirabilis | reverse complement strand
TGTGTAACTACAAAAAAATATAACTTGGACCTATTATGATCAATATTCGAATATAATTTAAAAACTTGAATGAATTTTTCACACGCCACACCCAGATCTATTAATGACTTATATTCAAGTGTGATCCAAATATTTGAATCGATTTTTTGTGTACTACAAATAAAGATAGATGATTAAAAGGATCCTAAAAAAATTTTTTAGAATAATCTATTGAATATCCAAGTTAGCAAAATATTTTAAATAATAACTTGAATAAATATTAGCTAAATTATAATTTGAGAAAATTTACCGGATGCGGTGCATCAAGCATAACAAATAAGACCTATCCAAACTCTATGTTGTGAGGCCAGAGATTGTTACATAGAGGTTTGACTTTATCTATCTAGATATTGGATATGGGATAGACATGGTAGCATATGGATTACTCGAGAGGAACTCAAATCTTTTTAATTAGATTCACTGAATAAACATTACTTTGTATTTGACAATGGCATTGCTTAGTGGATTGTCAACAGATAAATTCTTATTAGGCTGATATCGACAATAGGTTGATGAGACTATAACAATGTGGAGTTAGACCATTGAGACAAAATTTCTTCCACTTTCTTTTTTCTAGGTCATTTGATGGAGCAATCTCTCTCCTCCTCTTTTTTCCATATCGAGCCCTGGCCCTCATTTATATAGAGGGAGCTTGTGATGGTCTTAAAGATGAAACAAATTTTTGTTACTGGACAAGTAACACTATTAAAATATTCTGATTATTCTGTCCGTAAGAAGATTATGCACTTACCAGAAAAAAAAGAAGAAGAAGATTATCCACTGATGAGGCGATGCAGGTAGAGCACACCCATTAGCCAAATGATGTGCATGGTGGCTTTTGACCTCGGTTGCTTATTCTAGATTTGTAAGCCTGCCCATGAACTCCAACTTATTAGGTTAATCATCACACATTTCTGAATTTTTGTTTTTTTTTTCCCATTTGCATCTGGCCTATTTTTGGGACCAGTTACTTCCAACACCAACTTACATTTCATTAGTTTAATCTTATTTTTAAAATTGATAAGTACATCAGTAACGGGCTAGCCTACGAAGGAGGAATGGCCCAGATCCTCAGCGGCCCATTTGCGATTGGACAGTCAACGCCAACTATTGACCAGACGAAAGGCCAGTGAGCCAGTAAAAGCCCAAGAGCAGGACGGCTCACTTGGGTCCAAGACGGCTCACTTGGGTCTAAGACGGCTAACGCTTCCGTTGATCAGAAGAGTGGCTAGAAGACCGGCTGAAGACCAAGATTCACATGGCTCATGCCCAGATTGGTCGGCATGTCCGTCCTCAAACCGCAGCGGTCTTCTCGCCTAATTTCGTACTCTCCACAGAAGTAATCTCCATTGTAACGGTCACCTCTAGAATTAATACGCATCCCTGAAAGAAGACGCTAGAATTTACTCCTTCTCTACTGAAAACCCTAGTGATTACAGAACGCAGAAGGAAGGAAATTAAATCAATGACCGTTATAGCCATAAAGGCTCCATACTAGAAAAGACAACGATCTCAAACGAGCGCAAGTATCAAGCCCTTTTGTACAAGGAAGACAGCCCAATATAGCGACTATAAAAAATCATAGAGTTCTCACTTCAAGGTACTTTCTCACTTGTCTACAAAAAGCCTTCTCTTACAAAGCTCTCGCGCTTTGAGCACCCATACGCTCTCTCTCTCTCTCTCTTCTATTATGTTCCCAGCGAACACAGTACTTAAAGATCTAGCTCCTCATGAATAACCAAAGCCTTTCTTAATAAGAGCACCCCTACATAACAAACACTCATCTTATATATATATTACATCTCATTGTATTCACCTTCTTACTTCGAAGGCTATTTACTGACTTGAGCGTTGGAATATTTTCGATGGGACAATCTTCCGTCGTCACCTAATCTCTTATTCGTAATTGTGGTATGTATAATCCAGACTCAATGAACGGAGTCAGACTCAGACGAATGATTTGACCCGAATCTATTCAAAATTTGGATCCAGAATGTATCATTGGCGCCATCTGTAGGAACTTTACAAAAAGCCTACCACTTTTCTGCACAACTACTTTCTGTTTTATCCTCTAAGTCAGTGTCATCAACCAGAATGGTGAACACTAGAGCGCAAGCTAGCAACCCCACTACAGACGAGCCCTCACCCGATTAGGACCACGCAACTGGTAACATGGTCAATGGGGCTCCCACACTATTCTTCTAGAACCTAATGGAACAAATGAACAATATGAATCAAATGCTTATGATGCTCTGCACTCGTTAGGAAAATATGATGCAGAGGGCTCTGCTACCAACAGTCCCGATCCGGCCTCCAAGAGAGGAGGCTAGAAGAAGAAGCTGACCAAGAAGACCAGGAGACTGGGCAACACTCGGGCTCCGAAGGCCTCCCACGCCAAGAGCCATCCAAGGCTCGAAGGACGTTTGAGCAGCAGGACTCTAAAAAAGAGTCCAGAACGAAAGAATCTCCGATACTCTTGAATAGAGACCAGGCCTCAGGCTCAGGATGGAGCCTCTAGAATTGTTAGATCCACTGGTGGTAGTAGTCGACCAGCTACGTGCCATACCTGAGAAAGGACGGAATTAAGAACCCACCTCAATTCTAAAAGATCTAACAACGCCACTCGGACAGATTCGAGGGTGGAGAAGATTTAAAATCGCATGTTTAAAGATGATGAACATGCCGTAGATCTAGACAAATCTCCCTTCACGGCAGATATCTTGAACCTCCCATGCCGACGAAGTTTAAGATGCCAACTCTTAACTCTTACGATGGGAGTGCTGATCCTATGGGTTAAATCATTTCTGCATCCATCTGAGTCTCCAGGGGTTGGATACGCAGCAATATGCCATTGCTTCCCATTGACGCTGAATAGAGATGCCCGCATCTGGTTTCGCTTGCTTCCGTCAAACTCAATCTAGAGCTTCTAAGAGCTCATCGACCTCTTCCTGGCACAGTACGTATCCAGCCGCAGGAAAGAAAAGTAGCCATGGTACTTCTCCCATATCAAGCAGAAGTAGGGAGAGAACCCGAGAAAATTTCTGGATCGTTTCGTAGCAGAAGCCAGAAGGATCCATAGGCTCACGGAGGAGATGAAACTTGGTTGGCTCACGGAGGAAATTTCATCTCCGCATTGACACACGGGGACTTCTTTAGGTATTAGGCCCATAAGAATCCGCAAATATTCTGGTAAGTAGAATCTATCACCAAGGCCTATGCAGCGGCTGAAGAAGCCAATGAGGCTAAGCATCCTGAAAGGACTGAACAGCCTTGCTCTTTTCCGGCCTTGAGAAAGAGGAAGCATAGTAGTGGCGACCACTCCCACAAGAAGCAGCACAGAACCGGAGCGAAGGGATTACAGGTCGATCAACCTGACACCCCTGACCGATACACATGTTAATGTCCTCATGCATATACATGGGAAGAAGTTTCTTAAGTGGCTAAAACTACTTAAGAAAATGGTGGGAGGAAATCCAGCTAAGTACTGCAATTTCTATCGATCTCTCGAGCACTCCATGAAAGATTGCAAGACGCTTCAGCAGGAGATTAATGAGCTTATCTGAAGGGGCCACCTCACCAGGTTCGTCAGGAACCCTAGGCAGGGTTCTAGCAACTCAGGTGAGGAAGGACCAGAGCTTTTCCAACCTCGGAACCGGGTCGCAGTTGGAGTGGTCAATATATTCACAACCCGACTGATCAAGACCCCAGCGGATCGAAAGGAACAACAAATTGGGCGAAAGAAGTAGCACATAGAAGATAACGTCATTAGCTTTAGTGATAATGACATGGATCGTGTAATTTTTTCCCATGCAAATCCCCTTATTGTATACACACTCATTTCGGCCGATAGCGTAGACTACCAATTGAAACGAGTTTTTATCGATAATAAAAGTTATAGAGATTTACTTTATCTTAATGCCTTTTTTTAAGCTTGGTCTAAAAAAGAGTCAATTGAAACCTGTCGAAGGCCCACTCTATTGCCTTGACAACGAAACAGTGACTATCCAATGAACGATCCAATTGGAGATCACCCTAGGTACGTATCCAAGAACGGTGAGTCGTACACTCACCTTCTTAGTTGTTGACCTATCTTCCATATACAATGCTATTCTAGGTCGCCCGTGCCTAACAGCGTTCAGAGCCATCACCTCAATACCGCATCTCAAAATAAAGTTCATAATAGCATGCGGTATAGGTGAAGTGCTAGGTGGCCAAATTATTGGGCGAACATATTATATATCCTAGATTACTCCAAGTGACAGCACAAAGGCGGTAGGAGAACTTGACCATCGAGATGAAGCAACCTTGCAGCAGGTGCAGTCAGTGAGGCAACCAATCTGATCCAACTAAATGCGGAGGACTTGGAGAGGTGGCACAAATTGGAGGCTGACTCACCAGGACACTGCGTGACGAGCTGATAGTATGCTTATGATAGAATGCGGACATCTTCGCATAAACTCCCACTAACATGCATAAAACTCCGACCAAAGTAATGATCCACAAGTTGGGCCTCGATCCTGACCCCCAACCCATCATGTAAAACCGGAGAAACCACTTCTGGGAGAAACGCATCACCATCCAGGAGGAGGTAAAGAAGCTGCTGGATGCCAACTTCATCAGAGACGTTTAACACTCAGACTGGATCTCCAATGTCGTCCTAATAAAGAAAAGCAATGGAAAATGGCGAATGTGCGTCAATTTTATCGACGTTAACGAAGCCTACCCAAAAGACGGCTTCCCTTTACCTAGGATTGACCTGTTGGTGGACTTGATATCCGGGCACGAGCTACTGAGTTTCATGGATATATACTCAAGTTATAACCAGATCTGGATGAATCCAAAGGACGATGAGCACACCTCGTTCATGACGGACTAAGGCACCTATTGTAATAAAGTCATACCTTTTGGTCTGAAGAATGTGGCTATCGCTTATCAGAAGCTCATGAATAAGATGTTCGAGAAGTAGATCAGCCGTAATATGGAAGTGTATGTCGACAACATGCTTGTCAAGAGTAAGACCACCAACAATCATATTCACGATCTGGCTGAATCCATCGAGGTACTCCGTGCGCACCAAATGAAGTTAAATCCTTCAAAGTGCGTCTTCATATTATCCTTTGGAAAGTTTCTAAGTTTTATCATCTCTCAATAAGGAATCGAGGAAAACCCCAAGAAGATCAAGGCCCTCATAGACATGACTACATCACGGAGCATCAAAAATGTCCAGAGGCTAACTGGACGACTAGCAGCATTGTCCCGCTACTTGGCTAAGTTGGGGGATAAGTACCAACCTTTCTTTAAACCTCTAAGGGGGACAGAAGCAAACAAATTCTAATGGACAACAGAATACCAGGCAGCCTTTGACGAGTTGAAGTAGTACCTGGCCAGTCCACCGTTACTGACATCACCCAATGACAGAGATGAGCTATACCTCTACCTAGCAGTGTAAGATATGGCTCTTAGCTCTGTCCTCATACGCCAAGACTCTGACTCTCAGTGGCCAGTCTACTATATAAGTAAAATGTTGACCAGCATAAAGACACAACCCGCGCACAGAATAGCTAGTTTTGGCACTTGTCTTCTCTGCCGGAAAGTTAAAATCTTATTTTTAGGCTCATTGCATGGTCACTCTGACTAACCAGCCACTAAAGTGTTTTCTCCAGAAATTTGATATTTTCGGACGGCTAGTTAAGTGGGTTATCGAGTTAGGAGAGTTTGACATTAAATTTCGGCTTAGACCGGCCATCAAAGGGCAAGTTCTGATCAATTTCATTGTCGAGACTACGACACCAATTTTAGGTGAACAGCCCACTGAGGATGCAGAACAACACAATGAAGAGCCATATTAGGTTCTCAACGTAGACGGATCGTCTATGAACTGAGGCAATGTAGACGGATCGTCTTAAGGAGCCCAGACGGGTTTGAGGTGAAGTACTCTCTTAAACTCGACTTCCCGACCACTAATAACATTACCGAGTACGAAATCTTGTTAGCCGGGTTAAGACTAGCCAAAGAGTGCTCAGCCATACGACTAACAATCTATAGAGACTTTGAACTAGTCATTAGCTAGGTTAACGGGAATTTTGAGGCGTGCAACCCTCACTTAGCCAAATACTTGGCTAAGGCAAAGGACGCCATTTGGAGATTTAACAAGTTGAACTTGGTCCACGTCCCCATAATCAAAAACTGAAAGGTTGACCAACTTGCCTGAGCGGCGGCAGCCGAAAATCCAGAGCAGTATTCGATGGACATGCGGGACGTCCTGAGCACTCCCAACACTAAGGAATAGGAAGCGATGCAAATCTCCAACTTGGGAAACTAGATGATGCCTTACCTGAAATATCTGGCGGATGGAGTGCTGCCAAAAATATCAAGAAGACGGCCGGCTAGTACACCATAGTCGATGGACGGGTATATCACTATGGTTACTCGACTCCGTACCTCCGGTGCCTTACTCTTAAGAAGACCGACTACGCCTTAAGTGAAATCTATCTTGGGATATGCGGATCACACATCAGCGGTAAAAACCTAACATTCAAGATCATGTGTCAGGGATATTATTAGCTGACAATGAAAAAGGACACCCTTGAATTCATGAAGAAATGCGAGAATTACTAGCTCAATGGCAATCTTTACCACCGGTCGCCCGCTGAGTTGAGATCTCTTCAAGCTCCTTGATGTTTTGCGCAATGGGGGCTCGATATTCTCTACCCATTTTCCATCGTGACAAGGCAAAGAAGATTTATCATTGCGGGCATTGACTACTTCACTAAGTGGATAGAAACCGCCCCGCTAGCCAAGATTACTAAGCACAACGCTTTAGAATTCGTCCACCAGAGTATAGTCAGTAGATTTGGCGTTCTCGAGGTCATCGTGACTGACAACGGAACCCAATTCTCTGAAAAATACTTCACCAAGTATTACACCAACCTAGGTGTTAGATTGGTCCACACTTCAGTGGCGTACCTGTAAGCAAACGGATTGGTGTAGGACACAAATCGTACACTCCATGATCTGAAGACCAAGTTAGAGGATGTAGAGGGCTTCTGAGTCGATGAGCTACCCTCCATCCTATAATCTTACCGGACAACTCCCAAGGAACCAACTCATGAGACGCCCTTCAATCTCTGCTATGGGACCAAAGTGGTAATTTTGATTGAGATCGGACTTTCAAATCTTAGGGTTGAAACTTTTGACCTGCAAAGTAACTCTCAAGAAATCAAGAAATACCTAGACTTGTTGGAGGAAGCCCACGACGCTGCCAAAATGTGGATGGCAACCTACCAACAATGAGTCACCCGCTATTATAATAAGAAGGTAAAAGCACGACAATTTAAAGTTGGAGACTTGGTCTTGTGAAGTATCGAGGCTACAGGCAAGATCACTAACTGGAATAAGTTTTCCCAAAAATGGGAATGACCTTTTCTAATTTTAACCGTTCTGTGGAATGGAGTATACAAACTCCGAACCCAAAACAGTAATTTGGTCTCACGGACGTAGAATACGATCTACCTCAAGTGTTACTTCCAATGAGGGTTCAGGTAGGTTATCCATGTTGCACATGTATGCATATAATGTATATATTGTCATTAATAAAAGAAGAAGTCTTTTTCCATTGTGCCATATTTTTCTTTATTTTCTTTTCCTGTTTCTTATACATGTGTGTATGTTTGCGGGATTATATAAACGACCTAGACTGCCCCTAAGTCGGAAAGGTTTTCACTCGTTTGTAACTAAATCCTGGTCATCTAAGCGGCCCATGAGCAGTCGAATTGAATATTGATCACACAAACGGCCTATAAGTAGTCAAATTAAACCCTGATCATTCAAGTAGCCTATAGGCGGTCGAATTAAACCTTGGCTATCCAAGTGGTCTATTCGCTATCAAAATTTTAGGCGGTTTAAACAGTATACGTGACAACCTTCTTCATAAGAAGATAGTATAATCAGTCAACAACAGTCGACAAGAGTAAAGTACTCCGTTTAAAAGCTGGCCGCCCTAGTTCACATATGGGTACCGCCGGTAAGCCTTAACTCATGGACGAGTATAGAACAAGCTTGATATGATATCAGCATTTGCTTTGATGTCTTATGCAGGACTTAAGTCCATCATAGAGCTTAGCAAGCGTCTCAAGCGCTACAAGACAGATGGCCAACTTGCATACAATACACTAAGTCGGCCAGCCAGCACGAGAACAACTAAAAGATAGTAATAAAGGCAAAGACACAGAACTTCATTAAAATAACCATTTTATTAATTGTATCTGTACATTTACGATTACATATAAAAAGCACAAGGGTACAAAAGTCCATTGTGGAGTAGGGCTCCCAGGAGGAGGCAGTGGTGGCCCCTGACCACTCCGAGACTGTCCCAGGAGGTTCTCGCAACGGTTGGCAGAATGATTTGCTGGGTCAAAATTATCAACTGAAAAATTAGGGTCAATCAGTCGTGCAATGCGTTGACTGAGGTTGATACCTTTCCACAACCGTGCCCACAATATCCTAGAGAATGGAAACATATACGAGTGGTCAACTCGTTCTCCAGCAATGTGATCTGTCCCGAGAGATTGTCAGTGTGCCTCACTACCCAATTAGCTTCCTCTCTTAGTCTAGCATTCTCCTGTCTCAATTTGACGTTTTTCTCTCTCAGACTGGACAATTCTGACTGAAAAGTAACTATCCCCTCCTGGTGCTCCACCATGAGCAGCTCTACTTCTTTCTCTAACCAAGCAATCTCTCTATCATGGTCTTGAAAAACAAGGTTCTACTGGCGCAATCCCTTGCTGACTACACCTGCTATTTTCTCCCCCTACAAAAGTAAAAAATGCTAAGTAACAGTAACGAAGGAAGTACAGAGAATAAAGATTTCGAAGGTTTACCAGCTAGATTTTGCGCTCCAGCCTCACTGGCTTGCTGCGTGAACTTGGGCTTGGTGGGAGAGGATTGAAAATAATAATCTCCTAGACAGGCTTCACAAAAGCCTCTGCGAAAAACTCCTTCGGCAACTCCGCAGTAAGGCCAACTACCTCAGAAGGCTCTCCAGTGGTAGGCTCCACAAGTGCCTCCTGGAGCTCTCCGGCTACTGGCCCCTCAAGCAACTAGGTAGCCTGCACAAGTGGAAGCTCTGCAGATGTCTCCAACTACACCACCAAGTGCTCTGGTTGCGGTAATGCAAGAACGGTGCCACTCGCAGCAGAGCGCAGCTTGCCCTTGTACGCCTCCATAGCAGGCTCAACACCGAAGCGTTCTCCTATCCCAGTGAATCGACCAGCCAAAATGTAATCTAGCTCTGTGGAGGAAGAAGAAGAAGGCACTACCATTGCCACCTTCTTCTGGTTTGAACTTCTGGGAGTTTCTCCAGTGGGAGATGCACTGACAGACTTAATTGTGATGGCGCCAACCTTCTTTTTTTGAGAAGGAACCCTCATCTTTTGGACTGAAAAAGGTGGTCTCCATCGAGCCCTCTTGGCTTCCTCACGGGAAATCAAAAGGTCTCTCCGGAACTCAAGAAGGTGGTCCTTCACCAGTTTCAGAAGAGACTTCACAGCAGCAATCTCCTTATCTGTGGGCATCCCGATGAAAGTGTCGGACACCCTGCCCTAGCCTCTTGACAAGGGCCAAGACTCATCAACGTGTATGAAGAAGAACATATCCTTCCAGTTCTTCAAGATGTCATAGATGGTGCTGCTGATCTGGAGCCCTCGTGGGGACAAGGAAACCCAGTCCCCGCTCTTGGTGAACTTGAACATCACCCTAATTGCCTCTACCATCAATAGTCACGAATGGTAGCAGAGAAAAATACAAACCGAGGACAGGTATCGTACAGTATTGGCATGGAGCCATACGACGGGAATCTAAAGAGCAGTAAGGATATCCAGCAACTCGTCAGGGATTGAAAGATGTAACCCACTCCTCAAGCGGGCATCGTATACAGTCATATAGCCATCAGGAGGGGAGCACGTCCTATCCTCCTCATTGGGCATCTTGAAAATGATCTGCTTAGGAATGTTATATTTGACATACAGCTCCCTCACTTCACTGGCTTTGATCGCGGAAGTAATCTGAGTTACAGAAGATGCCATGGGAATGGAAGAGGGAGGAAAACAGAATACTTAGAATATTTTTCAAGAAGAAAGTGTGGGAAGTTTGAAACAAAACGGACGGAATACTTAAAGGCGTGTGAATGCTGGAGAAGGGCAATGCATCGAAAAGCTGCGCTCATCATTATTGACACGTGCCTCTTCCAAAAAGGGTGTAGTCAAATCAGACCCTCTGGCACATTAATTACCGGGATCGCAAATTCACTATATATTGACACGTTGCCAACTTTTTGACTGACAGTCTGGCGATATGATAGCATGTCATTTTAACTCCTACCAGTTTTACAGATTCTGGCCAAAATAGTCAATGAATTTGGTCAACACTTTCTTCATCAGTTCTCCGGATTCTTGTTTAAATGGTCAACGAATCCAGTCAATACTTCCTTCACCAGTTCTTCGGATTCTGGCCCAAACGATCAACGAAGCCGGTCAACACTTCTCTTCAACCAGTCCTCCAGATTCTGGCCTAAATGGTCAACAAATCTGGCCAACGCTTCTCTTCAACCAATTCTCCGGAACTTGACTTAGCGGTCAATGACTCTGTGCAACTCGATTGACAGACTAATGGTCATTACCAACTTCTTCACCAGGTCGTCTCAGGCAAGTAACCCAACCATTCGCGTCCCATCTTGAACATGCTGGAGGCCGGAGTCCCAGGCCACCAGCATTGGAGCTAGTGATGGGTACGCCAGTAATGGGTTGACCCACGAAGGAGGAACAACCCAGATCATTAGCGGCCCATTTGCGCCTGGACGGTTAACGTTAGCCGTTGACCAGACGAAAGGCCAATGAGCAAGTAAAAACCCAAGAGCAGGACGGCCCACTGGGGCCCAAGACAATCAACGCTTCCGTTGACCGGAAGCATGGCCAGAAGACTGGCTCAAGACTAAGATTCACGCGACTCATGCCCAGATTGGTCCACGTGTCCGTCCTCAAATCGTAACGGTCTTATCCTCTAATTTTACGCTCTCCACAAAAGGCAATCCCCATTGTAATGGTCGCCTCCAAAATTAATGCGCATCTACTCCTTATTTGCTGAAAACTCTTGCGGTTACAGAACACAGAATGAATAAAATCAAACCAATGACCGTTATAGCCATAAAGGCTCCACGCCAGAAAAGACAACGATCCCAATAAAAAGTGAATATCAAACTCTTCTACACAAGAAAGGAAGCCCAACACAGTGACTATAAAAAGCCATAGAGTTCTCACTTCAAGGCACGTTCTCACTTGCCTACAAAAAGCCTTCTCTTGCAAAGCACTCACACTTTCAGCATCGAGCACCCATATGCTCTCTCTCTCACTCTCTCTGCTACTACGTTCCTAACTAACACAATAATTAGAGATCCCGCTCCTCAAAAGCAACCAAAGCCTCTCTCAACAAGAGCACCCCCACATAACAAACACTCATCGCATATATATTACATCTCATTACATTCACCTTCTTACTTCGAAAGTTATTTACTGATGAGTGTCGAAGTATTTCGGTGGGACAACCTCCCGCCATTACCTAATCTCTTGTTCGTAATTGTGGTGTGTAGGATCTAGATTTAGTGGACGAAGTCTGACTCAAACAAATAATTTGACCCGAATCTATTAAAAATTTAGATTCATGATGCATCAGATATGTTCAAACCAACATAAATGTTTTTCTTTTTCTTATCTTCTTAGATATAACTTTTAAATATTCAATTATAATTTATTCTTATTT
>JAODPA010044079.1:0-11850 GCA_025585075.1 Nepenthes mirabilis | reverse complement strand
TGCGTCTCTGGATCCGAATTTCGAACAGATTCGGATGATCCTCTTGTCGTGGTTCCGGCTCCGTTCCCTGAGTTAGATCCTGCACACCACTAAACAGAATAGGAGGTCAGTGTGTCGGCAGGAAGATGTCCTACCGAAAACACTCCGACGCTCAAGTCAATAAACAGTTTTCGAAAGAAACAAACTGTAACGTAAGAAAAAGAGAGAGAGAGTGTGCGTATCCTAGATGAAAGAGATGTGAGAATGCTTTCTTGAATCTGGGAGGTGGGAAGGCAGTAACGGTCGTGAGAGGCGCGTTTGTTTGCCTTAGGTTTTTTTTTAGAGTTCTGGCATGTATGTGTTTGCGTAGTAGAAATATTGGAAACTCTGAGAGATTTCAGAAGCTGAGAAAACAGGTCAATGAGAGCGTTGGTTTTGCGTTGCAGAAAGCGTGTCTTGAATGATAACTCAAAGGCTTATTTATGATTGAGAGGACGATCTTCCTTCTTTGGAAGGAGCAATTCCTCCTATGATTCTGGGTCGGATTGCCTTTTGGAGCTGGCGCCAATTGCTAAGCTAAGCGAGATAGTTTCCTTCTGAGGCGGCCAACAGCTTTCCAAACCTGTTACCTTCCTTCTGTGCATGTTACCATTGGAGAGCCCTAATTGGCAAGGATTTGAAAAAATCTGGTGCTTTCCTTATGCGCAAAGTGCCAATTTTGTCAATATCCATTTTGGGTGCCAGCTAGGATCGTGGAGATGCCTGGAGAGCCGTTGCTCGTCGCCTGATGGATCACGGGCTCGAATGGACCAGGTCAATTACTGTAGAAAAGCCTCTTTTGGGCTCGAGGTGTAGCGCGCAGACGGTCAACGTTTGAGTTGACCGCCTGTGCGTGGGTTAGCCGCCCGATGGTCACGCCAACGTTGACCATCCCGGGCCTTTTAGCTCTTGGGCCTATTCTCCCACTGAGCCGTTAAAGTGTTGACCGCTATTTTGGGCTTTCGTTGACTTTTTGGGGCTAACCCATTATTGGTATACCCATCACTAACCCCCATGCTAGTGGCCAGAAGTCTGGCCTCCAGTATGTTCACGATGGGATCCCCCTTATTGCTCTGATGATCTCATGGAGCTTTATGAAAGGCGTGGAGGAGAGTTTGACCAGAATTGTTGACCGTCCTAGTCAATTCCGAAAAATCAAAATTGTTGACCATCTAGGTCAATTTCGGAGAATCAGAATCATTGACCGTCCTGATCAATTCTAGAGAACCAGAATCGTTGACCGTCCTGGTGAATTCCGGAGAACCAGAATCGTTGACCGTCCTGGTGAATTCCGGAGAACCAGAATCATCGACCGTCCTCGTCAATTTCGGAGAACCAGAATCGTTGACCGTCCTGATCAATTCCGGAGAACCAGAATTGTTGATCGTCATGGCCAATTCTGGAAACATTTTTTGCCAATCCTAATGGACGAGTGGCCATTAGCCAGTTTACAGGGCAGAAAGCGACACGTGTCTCCCTTTGGTTAGGCGGATATCCTGGCCATTAATGCGTCAGAGATCCGCCTTTTGTAGGGCCAAGTAGGGAGGCGACACGTGGCAGGAGTAGCAGCGTCCTTAATGAGGGGTTTCGTGCTTGGCGCTTAAGTTTACCTTCCGTAATTTGAAATCATTTACGCCTTCAGTCCTTCGTCTTCTTTGTTCCTGTTTCTCCGAGACATTCATAAACCCTAGTCTTTTGTGTTGTCATAGCTTCCGTCACTGATTTTGCCTCCGTCTTGAGAGAGAATGACATTAAAGCCATGTGTGTCGAGTTCAATATTCCAAAGGAGATAGCATGGAGGGTCCCCGAGAAATACGATAGGGCCTACGCTCCACCGGAGGGTCATATTACTGTTTATGAGGCCCACCTGAGGAGCAGCCTCCGCCTCCTGTTGCCGGAAGAACTAGAGTCGATTCTGAAGGCTCTACGTGTACCCATCGCCCAACTTCACGCCAATGTCGTGAGGTACCTCTGTACTATGTGCATATTTGTTCGAAAGCTTGACAAGAAGCTTAAGATATCTACTGTTAGGGTTTTGTTCAAAGTAAATCAGGGGGAGAGTGGATATCGCTCATCCCCCGTGCTGGAATAAAGACCAATAAAGCCATTCACGACTAGCTAAAGAATTGGAAGAATCGGTTCTTCTTCGTGAGTGTGGGGGCGGCCTGGCCCATTGTGAGGGAATGGGGCCAGGTTCCAGAGGCGTATTTTGGGACACCAACCACGGCTGAGATGACAGCCTGCGGGTGGCTATTAAAGGAAATAAAGGAGAACCCCGACGATTTTATTCGAGATTTTTTGGTTTCCCGGGCGGAGTCCAAAAAAGTAAACTGGGGGCCGCCATCCCCGGTTCAAAAACCAAGGCCTCCGGTGAGGATGGTGAACCCTGATGAGTCCAAGGGCGTAATAATCCGTATGCGACACACCGACGAAGGGTTTATCGGCCCCTTGCCTGAGAAGGTGCTGGAAACGCCTTCGTCATCGTCGTCGCTTGTTGATTACGTCGCCGCTGGTATCTACAGTGGAGCAGGTAGTTCCGCGGGCCTGGAGAAAACCCATAAGGATTGGCCGGCAGATTCAGGAGTCGTCCTAGTGCAACCTGCACCGCAAGCGGTTCCTGGTGCTAAATCAATGGGATCTTTTGAGGAGCCGGCTTGTGAGTCGGTGGCGGCCACGCGGACTTGTGTTGTGGAGCCAACGGTGGGGCTCGACTCTTCAGCAGCTGCTCCAGAGGCTGCCAGAGGGGATCCTGCGGCATCTACTCCAGAGGCTGTAAGAGAGGAGCCCATAGCAGCTGCTCTAGAAACTATAAGAGAGGAGCCCGCAGCTGCCATGGTTGAGACTGACGCGTTCCTGGATAGCATTCTAGATGAGGCAGCGGCGAGCCTGGCGCGAGAGGATGCTCCTGGTCCACCACCACCTAGTCCACCGCCAACTGGGTCAGGTCTAGAGTCTAGGCCCGAGAGGCCCTCGTGGAAGATTTACGAGGTACAATTCCTGTAATGGCTTCCTTGCACTTCTTTCTTCCTTGTATTTATAACTTACACTTTGTTTTTGCCTGTGCAGTCAAGGAGGCTGATCTCAGCCTTTTTCCGAGAGGTGGAGCAACGTGATCACATCATTGCGGACAGGGAAGCGGAGATCGCTTGGCTGGATGCTAGGCTAGCTGCTTCAGGAGGAGAGCACCGCGAGCAGACTGCTGCCCTTGAGGCTGTCCTGGCGGGCATGGAGACAGAGAACACTGAGCTGAAGGTTGAGGTTGCTCGTTTGAAAGAGGAGGAAGACCGGAGCAGGGCAGGCAAGAAGCGGCTTGCAGATCGGATATCCACCCTAGAGAACGAGCTAGGTCTCCAGATTCGCTCCCACGAGATCGAGGGCATGCTGCACACCTGGATGTTTGAGGGGGTCCAGGTCTGTCGTCGTCTTGTGAGGCTGATCGATCCTGACTTTCCCGTTCAGTACCTTTACTTAGAAAACTGTGGGGTGCAGCACAAGGACGACCTCATGGAGGAGTCCCAGGACAGTCAGAGGCGGCCGCCGCCTCCTTAGCCTTTTGTACCCCCTTTTATTTATTTATTTATTTTATACTTGTAACTTTGGAACATTTCTTGAAGCAATGAAATGGAATTCTTTCACTTCCGTGTCCATTTATGCTCACTGCTTGTGTTTGTGTACATTGTTGCATGGGGCGGCCAACTGAGTTGGCCGGTTGCCTAAGGAGTTAGATCCTTAAGCTGGGCAGGTAGCTGTGTTAACCAACCTGGTGGTGCCGTACAACTGATAACTTTGGCAGCCCTTGTTGGAGAAGAAACGTTTCTCCCTTCGACCGTCGCTAACTGATCACGCTACCCCTTCGTAGAGGAGGTCGTTGCGTGTGCTACGTAAGCATCCTATGGTTTTTCGACCGCTACTGGGCCACTTGGATGACCAAGGTTTAGACTGCTCATGGGCCACCTGGATGACCAGGGTTTAGACTGCTCGGGGACCACTTGGATGACCAAGGTTTAGACCGCTCATGGGCCACCTGGATGACCAGGGTTTAGACAGTTGATGGGCCACCTGGATGACCAGGGTTTAGACCGCTCGTGGGCCACTTGGATGACCAAGGTTTAGACTGCTCCTGGGCCACCTGGATGATCAGGGTTTAGACCGCTCATGGACCACCTGGATGACCAGGGTTTAACGAGAGGGTGAAGACCCTCCCGACTTAGGGGCAATCTAGATCGGGTAACCTGCAAAGAAAACATGTACACGCACATAGGAGGGATGCTAAGTACACACTTATCTTTTGTAAATTGAAAACAAGCAAGCGAGTGCACATAATGATGCAATTACGTACTTGGGTTCGCTATTGGAAGTAACGCCGGAGGTGGGTTGCATTCCACGTACGTGGAACCAGTTTTTCGTCCTGGCCTCGAAGTTTATAAGCTCCGTTTCGCAGTACGGTGGAGACGAGGAAAGGCCCTTCCCAATTAGGGGAGAGTTTGTTGCGGCCGGCCAGCTTGCCTGTGGCCTCGACGCTGCGTAGGACCAGTCCCCCACATCGAATTGTCACACCTTAACTTTTTTGTTGTAGTATCGGGCGATCCGATGCCGATAGGGCACTGTCCGTACTCTTGCAGTGTTGCGGACTTCTTCTAACAAGTCTAAGTGCTTCCTGATTTTTTGGGAGTTAGTCTATGGGTCGAAAGACTCCACCCTGAGACTTGGAAGCCCGATTTTGACCGAGATTACCGCCTCAGTCCCGTAACAGATGTTGAAGGGTGTCTCACACGTTGGTTCCTTCGGGGTTATCCGATAAGACCAGAGGACGGATGGGAGCTCGTCATCCCAAGAGCCCCCGGCGTCCTCCAACTTAGTCTTTAACCCGTGGAGTAGCGTACGGTTTGTTACCTCCACCTGCCCATTGGCTTGGGGGTATGCCACCGAAGTGTGGACCAATTTGATGCCAAGGTTGGTGTAATACTTGGTGAAGCGTTTTCCCGAGAACTGTGTCCCGTTGTCGGTCACAATGACCTCGGGGACGCCAAATCTACAAACGATGTTCTGGCGGAGGAATTCCAGGGCATTGTATTCTATTATCTTAGCCAGTGGGATAGCTTCGACCTACTTGGTGAAGTAGTCGGTGTCCACTATGGCGAATTTCCTTTGCCCCGTGGCAATGAAAAACGGGTCGAGGAGATCGAGCCCCCATTGCGTGAAGGGCCAAGGGGCCTTCAGATCTGCGGATGGCTGGCGGTGAAAGTTGCTGTGAAGCTAGCAGCTTTCACATTTTTTCACGAACTCCAGCGTGTCTTTTTTCATCAAGGGCCAGTAGTACCCTGGCGCATGACCTTGAAGGCCAAATTTTATCCATCGATGTGCGACCCGCAGATCCCAAGGTGAACTTCGCCTAAGGCACAGTCAGCTTCCTCAGGAATTAGACAGCGGAGGTATGGGGTTGAGTAACCACGGTGATATAGCCGTCCGTCAACCACAGTATACCAGCTAGCTGCTTCTTGGCTCGTTTGGCTTTTACCACATAATCTGGCAATGATCCATCTGTCAGGTAGTTAAGGAAAGGCGTCATCCAGTTTTTCGCTTCGGAAATCTACATGGCCTCTCGCTTCTCTATGCTGGGAGCATTCAGGATCCCCCGCATGTCCCTCGAATACTATTCTGGGTTTTCGGCTACAGCGGCATTAGCCAGCTGATCTGCCTTCCAATTTTCAGTTCGAGGAATGTGAACCAAGGTCAGTTCGTCGAAACCCTGGACGGCCTCCCTCGCTTTTGCCAAGTACTTGGCCAAGAGAGGGTTGTTCGCCTCGAAGCACCCGTTAACCTGGTTAACGATTAGCTTTGAGTCGCTGTAAACCGCTAGTCTCCTGACGGAGCACTCTTTGACTAATCGTAAGCCGACTAGTAAGGCTTCATACTCGACAATATTGTTAGTTGCCGGAAAGTCGAGTCTGAGGGAGTATTTCACCTCAAACCCGTTGGGAGCTGTAAGGACAACTCCAGTGCCACTGCCCATGTCAGTAGACGACCTGTCTACGTGGAGTATCCATTCTGGAACTCCGACAAGCAGCTCCGAGCTTTCTTCGGACTGTTCCTCGAGAACTAGGGTTGTAGTCTTGACAATAAAATCAGCCAGCGTCTGTACTTTCACAGCAGGCCTGGGCTGAAATTCGATGTCGAACTCACCCAACTAGATAGCTCATTTCATTAATCGTCCAGAAACGTCGGGCTTCTGGAGGATGTTTTCAACGGCTGGTCCATAAGGACCACTATCTAATGGGCCTGGAAGTAAGGCATCAACTTCTACGAAGAGAAAATTAGCGCCAAGTCTAATTTTTTGGCGTGCGAATAACGGGTCTCCGGGCCTGTCAACGTTTTGCTTACATAGTAGACCGGCCGCTGGGAGTCAAAGTCCTGGCGCACAAGGACAGAACTCAGGGATGCCTCCGAAACTGCCAAGTAAAGGTATAATTCTTCTCCACCCTTAGGTAACACCAACAATGGCGGGCTGGCCAAGTATCATTTCAGCTCATCGAAAGCGGTTTGGCATTCCGCTGTCCACTGGAAATCATTGGATTTCGTTCCTCTAAGGGCTTTAAAGAAGGGCTGGTACTTGTCACCAGACTTTACAAGGAAGTGGGACAGTGCTGCCAGCCGCTCAATTAGTCGTTCGACGTCCTTTACATTCCGTGGCGATGCCATGTCGGTGAGCGCCTTGATCTTCTCTGGGTTTGCCTCGATCCCCCGTTGGGAGACGATGAAACCCAAGAATTTGCCGGAAGCCACTCCGAAGATACACTTAGCTGGGTTCAGCTTTATGTGATGCTTACGGAGCACTTCGAATGACTCTTCCAGGTCGTGTATGTGGTCGCGAGTGACCCTGCTCTTAACGAGCATGCCGTCGACGTAGACCTCAATGTTGCGACCAATCTGTTTTTTGAACATCTTATAACCAAGCGCTGGTAAGTTGCTCCAGCATTTTTGAGTCCGAAAGGCATCATCGTGTAGCAGTAAGTGCCCTGATCGGTCATGAATGAGGTATGCTCCTCGTCCTCAGAACTCATCCGAATCTAGTTGTAATCCGAATAGGCGTCCATGAAGGTTAGCAGCTTATGTCCGGCTATGGAGTCAACCAGTAGGTCGATCCTGGATAAGGGAAAGCTATCCTTTGGACAGGCCTTGTTGACGTCGGTAAAATCGACGCACATCTACCATTTCTCGTTACTCTTCTTTACTAAAACGACATTAGAGAGCCAGTACGGATATTGCACTTCTCTAATGAAGCCTGCGTCCAGCAGCTTCTTCACCTTCTCTCGGATGGCGATCAGTTTTTTGACGGAGTGGTTCCTCCGCTTCTGCATAACGGGTTTTCGGCTAGAGTCAAGTGCCAGCCTGTGGACCATCACTTTTGCCGGGATTCCAGGCATGTCTGCCGGAGTCCAAGCAAAAAGGTCAGTGTTCCTTTGCAGGAACATGATCAGCTCATCGCGCAGTGGTCCGGTGAGTGAGCAGCCGATTTGTATGCACTTTTTCGGATTCTCCGGGTCCAGTGGGATTAGATCGGTGGCTTCACCAGACTACGCCTGCTGAAGGGTAGTCTCGTCTATGTGGTTGAGTTCCCCAGTCGTTTTAGCGCTGCCACTCGGGGCAATTTGGGACATATAGCAGGTCCGTCCGGTAATTTGGTCGCCTAGCACCTCCCCGACACGATAGGGTGTTGAAAAATTCATTTTGAGGTGCAGAATCGAGGTAACTGCCCCGAATACTGTCAAGCACTACCTGCCCAGTATAGCATTGTATACTGAGGGTAGGTCGACCACTAGGAAGGTGAGCGTTTGACTTGCTGTTTTTTGGATACGTCCCCAAGGTAACTTCCAACTAGTTAGTCCCTTGAACGGGTACTGGTTCGTTGTCGAGGCCATATAATGGGCCTTTGGCCGATTTTAGTTGGTTCTTTTTTAGGCCTAAACTGAAGAAAGCATCCGAATAAAGCAAATCACAAGAGCTTCCATTATCAATAAATACTCGCTTCAGCTGGTAGTTTACACTACCATCTAAAATGAGGGCAGATACAACGAGGGGATCAGCATGGGGGGACACTACATGGGCTAAATCATCGTCACTGAAACTGATAGAGTTATCCACTGTGCGCTGCTTCTTCCTCCCAGCTTGCTGTTCCTCGCTGCCAGATGGGCTTTTAGCGGGTCGGGTGGTGACCATGCTGACCACTCTCGCTGCAACCCGGTTTCGGGGTGGAGTCTGCTCCTGCCCCTCTTCACCAGCCGCTCCAGAGCTCTCTCCAGGACCTCTGACGAACTTCATGAGGTGGCCTCTGTGAATCAGATCCTCAATCTCCCTTTGCAGCATCTTGTAGTCCTCAATTGAATGGCCAGCAGAGCGATGGAAGTCACAGTATTTTGACTGGTTTCCAGAGTCCTTCTTCAACGATTTTGGCCACTTTAGGAATTTTTCTCCACGGATCTGCATGAAGACGTTTGAGCGAGTGTCCGTCAGAGGTGTGAAACTGGTGGGCCCGTAGTCTCTGCGTTCTGGGGGCCCAATCCAGCACTACTTCTGGTGGGAGTGTTCTCCGCCGCTGTACCTCCTATTCCCTTCACCAGGGAACAGCCGAGGTTGATCCGCCCGTTCTGGACGTTTTTCCTCATTGGCCTCTTCTGCTGCAGCGTAGGCCCTGCTGATGGATTCCGCCTCTCGGAAAGTCTGGGGATTCTTGTGGGCCAGATGCTTGAAAAAATCCCCGTAAGTTAGTGTCGAGATGAACCTGCCCAGTTTCATCTCCTCTGTGATCCTGGGAATCTTTCTGGCCTTGGCCACAAAGCGATCCAGGAAACGCCGTGGGTTCTTTCCCGGTTTCTGCTTTATATGGGAGAGATGTCACGGCTGCTTCTCTTCCCGTCGGCTCGAGGCGTACTAAGTCAGGAAGAGATCCGTGAGCTCACGAAAACTGTTGATGGTGCCAGAAGGGAGGCGATGGAACCAGATTCAAGCATCTCCCTTCAGCGTGAGTAGAAAATAGCGACACATCGTTGAGTCTTCTAGCCCTTGTAGACTCAAATGAGTGCGGAAGTGATATAGGTGGTCAACCGGATCACTACCCCTATCGTATAAGTCAAGGGATGGCATCTTGAACTTTGTTGGCAGTGGACGGCTCAGGATCTCCACAGTAAAAGGAGATCGGTCCAAGTCGATGGCGCGCTCCTCCTCTTGGAACACACGGTTCCAGACCTTGTCCACTCGCGGATTGGCGCGAGCGGCGTTTGCTGATCTTTTGGAGTTGAGGTAATCCCTCAACTCCGTCTTATCCTTAGAGGGTTCAGCAGCCGGATGGCTACTACTTCCAATAGATCTGGCAGTCCTGGAGGCTCGCTCCTGGACTGCGTTGTTGCCTTCCGCCCGAGAGTATTGGAGATTTCTTCTCTCTGGACTTTCTCGCGGAGACGTGCTCCTGAAGCGTTCTTCAGGCCTATTTTGTCCACAAACGCGGGAGGATGCTGGAGCCGGATTGTCTTCGGCTTTCTCAGTCCTTTTGGCCCTCTTCTTTTTCCTCTAGCCACCCCTTTTGGTGGCAGGTGTAGGGACGGCCGCTGGTGGAGCTGCAGGGACGGTCGCTGGTGGAGCTGCTTGCAGTCGCTACTCGTTCTGAGAGCAAAGTAACTAGAGCAGATAATTATTGGCTTGCATCTGCTCCACCAGTTGTTGAAAATAAGGCGGTGAGTCTTTGCCCGTAGCCCCGTTGACCATGGCACCAGCAACGTGGTCCTGGTCGAGGTTAGTAGCATCTCTAGCGGGATCGCTAGCTTGCGCTCTCGTATTCACCACTGCAGAATCGGAAGGTGAAAGAGAGTGTTTGTGGAGATTTGCAGTAGGCTTTTGTAAGCGGTTCCCACAGACGGCGCCAATGATACGTCTCTGTATCCGAATTTCGAATAGATTCGGATGATCCTCTTGTCGTGATTTCGGCTCCGTTCCCTGAGTTGGATCCTGCACACCACTAAACAGAACAGGAGGTCAGTATGTCGGTGGGAAGATGTCTCACTGAAAATACTCTGACGCTCAAATCAGTAAGTAGCTTTCAAAAGAAACAAACTGTAAGGTAAGAAAAAGAGAGAGAGTGTGCATATCCCAGATGAAAGATATGCGAGAATACTTTCTTGAATCTAGGAGGTGGGAAGACAGTAACGGCCGTGAGAGGCGCGTTTGTTTGCCTTAGATTTTTTTTTGGAGTTCTAGTGTGTATGTGTTGCGTAGTAGAAATGTTGGAAACTCTGAGAGATTTCAGAAGCAGGGAAAGCAGGTCAATGAGAGCGTTGATTTTGCGTTGCAGAAAGCGTGTCTTGAATGATAATTTAAATGCTTATTTATGATTGAGAGGACGATCTTCCTTCTTTGGGAGGAGTAATTCCTCCTGTGATTCTGGGTTGGGTTGCCTTTTGGAGCAGGCGCCAATTGCCAATCTAAGCGAGATAATTTCCTTCTGAGGCGGCCAACAGCTTTCCAAGCTGGTTACCTTCCTTCTGTGCATGTTACTGTTGGAGAGCCCTAGTTGGCAAAGATTTGGAAAAATCTAACGCCTTCCTTATGAGCAAAGCACCAATTTTGTCAATATCCATTTTGGGTGCCAGCTGGGATAGTGGAGATGCCTGGAGAGCCGTTGGTCGCCGCCTGATGGATCACGGGCTTGAATGGACCAGACCCATTACTGTAGAAAAGCCTCTTTTGGGCCTGATGTGTAGCGCGTAGACGGTCAACGTTTTTGAGTTGACCGCCTGTGCGCGCGTTAGCCGCCCGACGGTTAACGCCAACGTTAACCGTCCTGAACCTTTTAGCTCTTAAGCCTGTTCTCCCACTGGGTCGTTAAAATGTTAACCGTTATTTTGGGTTCTGTTGACTTTTTGGGGCCAGCCCATTATTGGTATACCGATCAAATAATAATAATAATAATATACGATGAAGTAAAGGAAAGAAAAGGAAAGGAAGGGAGAAAGAAAGAGGGGGAGATGGAAAGGAGAGGGATAGAAAGAGCAGCGTGATTCAGTACGACAAAAGAGGTAATCGGCACTCCAAATGAAAACCCAGTGAAACCCTAAACCAGTCCATTAATTGCTTAAGGAGGTAGTGGGAATTAGGAAGGGGGAAGAACCGAAGAAGGGAGCTATGCATGAGTCGAAGAGAAGCCGCCATTGATGCCATTGCCGGAAGAAAAACTAGAAATTGAGGCAAGTAAACTCTTCTGTTCTTATTGTTGATGTTTATTTGTATTGCATGCCTTGATTATTAGAAAATTTTCACTCATTTGTGTGAACCAAAACTTTGGGGAATAAAATAGAGGCAGTGAGGAGCAACGGAAGATTCGAGGGTTTATGGTGATTTGAGGAACAATAATTAACGAGTTATACTACAAACAATCTTTGTATTTCAAATTGAGATTTTAACGGTTTGAATTTTATGTTTTCAGTGCAAAAATAATAGATGAAAGAAATAAAGCATGCGCCCTGTTTGGGCAACCAAAATTTAAAGATGGCAACGGAATGGGTATGCTTACATATGTACAATTATACGGTACACAGATATTTACATGTATGTATATAGGCCAGCTTATACGGATGTGGATTTATAGGATGTTGTATATGGATCTACATTTGAGCCGCAGGTTTATGGTAGTATATTTATATAAGTGTATAGGTTTGTATATGTGTACAGGGGCACTTAGTTATTTATGCACATATATATATATAGCAGTGGGTGTGTGTGTATGTAGGTGTGAGGTTGTGTTGCTATGTGTGTGGTGTGTGTGTGCTATCGTGTGTGTGTTGC